>VYZT01029181.1:0-77658 GCA_013400735.1 Pomatostomus ruficeps | reverse complement strand
AGGGCCCGGGCAGCGACCCGAGCGGCGAGCAGCGCGCCTGAGCCAACAGCGCCGGCCGCACCCGCCCGCTGCCGGGCTCGGAGCGCGGCCTGAGGCACCGCTAGCCGGGAACATCCGTGCTGTGCTTTAGCCATGTGTACAGATTGTGTCTGCGGAGCTCCGACCTCCTCAGGAGTTCAGCTGCTGTGGGATAGTACAGTAACTGCATCTCACGTTGTGTAGCAAGATTTAACTTCCTGTTTGAGAGTTGGATTTTCTTTTTTTAAATCCTGTGTCACCAATAACAGGAATCTAACGTGATTATGCAAAAAAAGACATTTTAAAACTTTTTCTTTTGAGAACATTATTAAATAATAGTTTTGATGGTATATGTTTGCTCATTGTAAAGTAATTTACATTTTAGTTTTATCTTTTGTGCAATTTATTGAATTATACAAATTCTTCAGGTTTTTTTCCCCCCAGCATAATGTACTGCATGTTCATGTTTGGTTTGTGTATAATTTCTATTACAGCTAAATTACAAAAGCTGTTACTTTTTAGGTTGTCACTTACAAACTGTTTGATTTTTTTTTTTTTTCAGTTTAGATTGTATCCGCTGTTTATCATAAGTACTGATTTTCTAGACAATGGTATTATTACTTCCCCACGTTGTAGCATAGCATATATCCAGAAATGAAAATGTACTTAAATTTAGTACCTAGTGTGAAGTTATAATAATTTGTGATCAAGTAAAAATAAAGAATATGCTGTGGAATAATATCTGTATGCATATTGACTCTTTTAAGGAAGTAATAAAACTTTCTTCGAAATGTTATCATTCTGACGTAACTTGAAACGTTTCATAGCTTCTGACGTGAACTCATGGTGTTCGTTAGTTTCTACAAAGCTTTGAGTGGTTTTGGGTTTGGAGCATTCATCATAATCCTGTATTTGAGTGATTTTGGGTTTGGAGCATTCTTCATAATCCTGTATTTGGGCAACATTTCTCAGGTTCAAGCTAAATATCAGCCATATAAATGAATAAACTATTCTTCTAAAGTTTGCGTTCTGCCAAATCTTTTCTTTGTCTCTTGGGGTACAACACGTACATGCATTTGGGTAGGTCGGTGATAATACTGGGACTTTGCAGTAGTGGTAGCTCTTCTGCTAGTAAGTGAAATCTTGAATTCTTGTGTCAGTTCATAACATATAACACTTGCGCAAAAATATAATTGTTTAAAATAGGTACAAATTTCACTGCCTTAATGAAAATGAGCCTGCGGGAATTTCTTGTGGACCAGAAATACCTGAAAAGCTGAGTTCTGTAGTATTTTGTAGAGCTTTTCTTTGTTTTGTAGTCTGCGGATGTAGTATGTATTGATAGTTGTGATTTAGTACAATTTTAGATAAATCTTGGTTTAAAGTCATTCTGCTGTAATAGATTTACTGGATTCATGTTTTATAAAAGTAAATTCCATCATGACGTTGACAAACAGCAAATATTTGTGTGTAGAAGTGGGCAGGTGTGGAAGACAAGGAAAATGTTTTCTGTCTTACGCTAGTATCCTTCTTAATTATGCCACTGCAATCCAAAGTGCAACAAAATGTTTTCATTTGTATTGGTGAGTAGTAATATTTCTCCTCTTCTTTTCCTGTAGGGTGCTGGAGATCTAGAAGATCCGTGGTAGCCTTACAAATCTACTAAAATGCTTTTGATTCTGAAAGGGGGAAAAAAACTTTTAAATCTGATTTCTTCAATACAAGGGAAAATTTCTGATGGATTTCCAACATTTTGTGAAATGGGCAGAAAGATATTAGAATTTTCCATCATTTGTTCATTTTTGTGTTTTCTGATATTGCCACTCTTAGCATTGCCTGTACTACAGTATTTTTACCAGCCTCAGGCATACTGATTACATCTGTAATGAACTTTGGCCCTAAAAAAGAAGGAAGGAAGGAAGGAATATTCTCTCAGCAGATCGGTGTATGTACCTGAGGTGCACGGGATTGTAGGTGTGCTCTGAAGATACTCTGTGGCTAAGTGAAACATGCAACACACAAGTGTGAGAGAGAGTACAAATAATTGTTTGAGACGTTTCTTATTTCACTTTACTGAGTTGGAAGGCTTTGCAGCTCTGTGGCTTGGAAGTAACTTCAATTGGGCAATACGCTATCAGATGTGTATTTTTTTTTTTTTTTTAATTTTCCAGTTTTACGTGTATTACCAGACCATTAGGTTTCCCTGCGGTGTCCAAATTGTGATACGTTGCCTACTGCTTGCTTGAAGATAAGTGTATTTGGCAATAATATATGAAGATTCTAGGCATCTAAAACCAGTAAGAATTTTACGCATGTGTACAACACACCCTTCAACTCTTGCTAGAGAAAATCTTTTTAAAAAAACCAAACTGGTGAATTTATAGTTAGTAGTGACTTGCTTTGACATCTCTCACAGCTGCAGGTTTTTTTAAAAATGCTGAAAATTTGCCTTTATTATAATGTAAATTGTGATTTTTTTTTGTTCTATATGTGGTTTTCTAGTTTTTTGATTTTTTTCAGCTTAAGATACAGACAGAAGTCTTGTGTAATATGGGTATAATTTTTAATTGTTTGCATTATTTTCAAAGTTCAAATTATCACTTTGAGATTACTATAAATACACTTAAAATTATCTATTTTAAATTAAGAAAATATTAGAGATATTTTCATGGGTTCAATGACCTTTCATTTTATAAGCAATGGGCATGGTACAGAGTGGCTGTCATGTAAGGTACTTGAAGATTCTTAGTTTAATTCTATTTTTGCAATAACCTTGACTTTTTTTCTGACTTCTTTGAGTTGTGCATGTAATGAGTCCAGTAAATGCTGAAAAAGGGGAAGAGTAAAGTATTTATCTAAAATAAAAGTTATTGGGGAGGGGAAACAATGAATGTATCCATCTGTACATGATTTACATGCTGTGGATGCCTTGTAAACATTTTCCTATTTGTTTAAACTGTGTTTCAGCGAGGATGTAGTTGCCCTTGTGTGTAGTTTTAAGCTAATGACAGTCATCAGCTGGTTTTGTGTGAAATTAAATTCATGGTATTTTTCTGTAACTTTATCCCCATGGTGAGTCTGTAAAAACCACACGCTCTTTCATACTGATGCCGAAGGCCAGCTTTTCCAGTCATTTTGATTCACTGTGTATCTGATTTACTATTTTTTTTTTGGTCTAGAGAGGATTATTGCCACAGTATATTTTATTTATTCATTAGATTTTAGCCTTGTAAGTTAAAGTGTTTTAAATGATGATGTTAACAGGTATTTGTCCCTTTACTGGTTTTTTTGGGGTTGTTAAAAGATAGGGAATGAAGAATGCAAAATGGTTTATTGTTCAGACTGTCCGCTCTGGTCCAACCCTGTACTGATAGTACCTTCCCAGTATGATATTGTGATGTTTCATACAATACAGTGAACATAACCAACTTGTTATCTTCAATAAAGGATTGCTAAAACAGTGTGACATGCTTTCTATTTTCTTGAGAAGGACATAATTAAGAATATCTATATAAAAAGATAACCCAGTAGGATTTAGGAGGTCTCTTAGTGGATGGATTTCTGTTTGCTCTGTAGCAGATGTGCCCCTTCATCTTAGAAGGGCACAAGTCTCAAGGTGGGCTTCTCTGGGAGATAGGAAAGGACAAACATTTAGTGCTCTTAGGGCAAATCCATTCGAAGTTCATATGGAGTCTTAGTCCAGCTATGGGAGAGCATTCATTTAGAGACTAAAAATTCAGATTGAACTTGACTTTTTGGTCAACTCATTCCTTGAAGTTTCGTAAAGATCTGAGCTTAACCCTATGAGATTTCACTGTTGCACAGAGTTTCGAATAGAATTTTCTCTGATGTTAATGTTTTCATGTTAGAACTTTTACAGATTTGTTTTTTCCAATTTACTGATGTAGTTGTTTAGCTGAGTGGAAAAGGAGAACGGAATACTCCATGATGCTGATGCCGCAGGGTAATAACCTGCTTGAATAGTAAGTGTTACTGTAGAATGGACATTTTTACAAACAACCTGAAGATCTTTGAGTCTACAAATCTGTAACTTCTTTGAACTTTTTTGTTGGATTTGCTTGTATAGCATAATCCTTGCATGCTTTCTTCATGAGCTACAAATTGAAGCGTAATGCCTTGTTCCACTGGTGAGACTTGTGGTACTCCATAGGCTCCAGTCGTATGGACACTTATTTGTGTAGATTTTTTCCATTAAGGGGATAATCTCCCTCAGGTGAAAGGGCTTATGCTTCCTTGTATCGAAGTGAAGCATACACACAGGTTTTTCAAAGAGAAGGATCATGGCTTGCACAGCTACATCAAAATGTAAATTAAGACAACTTTTCCCACTAAATTAGCACTACTTGCCATTCATGCATCCACTTGGTTATCAAAATACCATGTAGATTTCAGCAGCCTAGGAAAAAACTATGCTTGTTAACTTTGTATTCTTAGTGTGAGACATCTGAATGATAAAATTTGTTCATGTATTTGCCATAACTTGTCGACATGTTAAAATTACATTGTCTTAATTATGTTGCCACCTGGTAACTAACACAAAGATATTTATGTAGAACACTGAGAGTGGGAAGTATCTCTTCCACCTCAGGTCTTTCTGTTGTGTCAAATTCAGCTTGATTTCATTTTTATGACTTCTCCTGTAACAGAGACAAAGTAATCCATGTAATTTCTCAAATCTGCTCTCTGAGTAAAAGAAAGATCTGTTTTAACTGCTCCTTACTAACACGTTAAATGGAATAGGCGGTAACAAAATAGATGCAAATATAAGTGAAGTCACTCTGACCTCAGAAATCTCATTAAGAGTTAACTACTGTGACAGTCTCCTCTCAATAGGCCGTATCTTCATGTGGTTATTTGAGCCCGCATGCAAACCTTTGCAAGACTTGGCCAAAATATCCATATTTTTCGTGGCCCTAAATGTGAATCTGATGCTGATGTTGCTATTTGGATGGATTAAAAAAACCCCAAAACCAAAACACAGAAGCAACAAAAAAACCAAAAAACCAAAACAAACAAAAACCTAAAAACCAAACAAACTGTTAAGTTGTTGATTCTTTTAGCACATCACAGGCTGGCTGTTAGTGGCTAGGTAGTTCTTTGGTATCATGTGTAAAGTGGAGTTCAGTCAGCCACTTCATCTCTGAGCTTTTGTACACTGTCAGCCAAAATCCCTGGCTTAAATTTTAAAAAGTAAAATTAGCCCCAGAAAACCAGTCATTTTTCTTTGGCATTTTGAGTGGAAATCAAAAGCAATAGGAACTCGAGATTAATAACAGCATTGAAGCAAGCTGTAGACTACTTTTACCTCTGGAAGATGAAGCAAAAAGCAGTGCTGCCTATCATTAGGTATAGGCCTATACCGGCAAAAAAAAAAAGGCCACAATGCTAAGCAGTTTTTAATTATCAGCTAATTTGTGGTTTGTTGGCTAAGAAGCAAAGTTTGGATTTAAGGATTTGTCTGAAGGCTTGTTGGTTTTGGCTCTTTGTAGTTCTTTTTTAGCTCTAAACTGAAAATTAAGTTGGAAGTGGCTGCACTGATGCAGGTAAGCAACTGCATTCGATGCTCCCAGAGATGAAGGCAATTTGACGAAACCACAAGAAAGGACCCAAAGTGACAGAATTTATGCAGTCTAATCCAGGTAAGTATGCAGTTTATGCAGCTGAGGCTCCACCTGGGGTCTCATGTCTTTATAACTTGCATTCTCTGTGTGCCAATCTGAACTTGTCCTGCCTGTGTTTATTTGTGCTGTTGCTGTACAGACCTGACATAGCTCTTCTTGGTTTGTACTGTCTTATGTTCATACCTGGCTGCTTCTCTGTTGATCGAAACAAGAGCAACTTTTGCATTTTAGCATGACTGTGCCTCCTCTTTGTGTCCAGCTCACTGTTTGTGCTCATATCTCGTTTCCATCATCCACTCTGTCGCTTCACCAGTGCTGCTGTGCTTAGCTCTGTACATCTGAAAGGTCGTGTTCCCCCAAAGATTTTACATTTCCTTCTTTAAAAATCTTAAAGCTCTCCTTTGCTGTTATGCCTGGATTTAAAGACTGACTGGGATTATTGAGATCTTCCTTCTCCTCCTTCTCCCATTGGCTGTCCTTATTGTCTATGTGCAGCTTGACTGGGAATTTTCAGAGAAAAAGTCGTTGCTGTGCTGATACTGTGTTTAGTGACTGAATTAACATCAACTAATGATTCCATCAGCACCTGCTTTTAAACCTAACAAAGACTGATAAGGGTTCAAGTCATGGAGATGGGCTGATAGGAGAAAAAAAACGGACATTCTCCATCAGTTGGGTAATCATTCTCTGACAGCAGTTGTCCTTCCTAGTAAAGGTAGAAAAACACTGCAGTAGGAATGAATACACATTTTAAAGGCTTGTGGCAACTAATTCAAACAGTCTTGTTCAAAATAATTTTTTCCTGTTGTGTCAACTGCTTCAGAAATAACTTTTACCCTGGTTTTCTGCTTTCTCAGATTTTTGGAATCTAAAGTGAGTTCTGGGGAAGTTGAGTCTATGGTGCAATAGTGTTCAGTGTTGCAAGGACCCTGCTCCTTGACCATTAAAAAGCTGGAATCAAATTCATGAGACCCCTGATGACGATGCTGAAAGTTTGTCTGATCTTTAAATATAGAAATACTGATTTTTCTGGCCTTTTTCAGGTGGCTTTTGGAATCTGTTGAGTAGATATGGGGTATATTTTCAAACAAATATTGTTCAGAGAACTTACGTGCAAGGTTCTGTCAGAAAATGACTAAATGTGTTCTGCTTTTATCATTTTGAAAGAGCTGCAAAACTTAAGTGAAAGAAATTGGACAAGAATTCGTAGAAGGAAAATTCTGTCTTGTGAGATAAGCCACTACAGTTGGAAGTTAGTGTCCAGGACTTAAAAAGAGAACCCAAAAATGTTTGTGTATGTTACATTCATTGTAAGACTTATATTTTCTAAAAAAAATCCTTAATTGTCTTTTTTAAAAATGTGCAGAAAGAGAAACTGTGGTGAAAATGCGCCATTCTGTACTGATGTATTTTAGCTACTTCTTGGGGGGGTGAACATGCAGATTAGTAAATATTTCACATTTAGAAGTTAGTTGGAAACTCTGAAGTAAATGCATTTCAACTTTGAAGTAAAATGCATGTTTAAATTACATTAAAGAAAGGATATTTCCCCTTTTTATAAGGAAACTTCCTAACACTGTTCCCATCAAAGTAATTCCATGAATACTGTTTTTGTTCTGTTTGGCAGGTTACTCAGATGCAAAATGGTGGATGTCTGCTTAATCTTGGACAAATAATTCACAGTATTTAATTTGTTGTTATTAGGCAAAACTGGGTAATGTGAGGGGCTTTTTAAAATTTTTTATCCAATGGTCATCTTCATAAATGCATCTAAGTTCTATGGTACAACAAGGATTTTGGCCTGGGTGTGTAGAGCAGATGTGTTTTCCCAGTGTGTTTTAAATAATAATATTTCAACTTTGGGAGCAGAGAATGTATGAAATGAAACCAAAATACTTTTTCTAGCTCAAATAAATCTGCATTTACTTTGGAAGGAGATAGTTTCTGGAAATGCTCTGCTAACGCAAACAGTGTCAAGGTGTTTGGAAGTGTGGTGCTTTACAAGAACTTCTCAGTCTCTGCTCTCAGTACTTTTTACATTATGCTGGCTGTGAAATTCTAAAATGGTGAAATATTTTTTACCTTCATTTCTTCATCCTACTTGTCCTTAAAAACATGTAGGTAGTTTCATGCTGCTGCTTCAGAGATTATAGTTATTGCATTTAAATTCACACTCAATTTATTAAAAAACCCTAGAGGTCCAAGCATGTGAGTAATTGCAGTAACTTCTTTACATGCTGTTGCCATATTTTAAGTGCTGTTTCTGTGAACTTAAATTAAAAAAAAAAACAAAACAAAACCAACAAAAAAACCAACAAAACCCAACAAAGATCTGACTTCTCATATGATCTTAATAGCCCCTGTGCTTTGAACTGCATTAAATAAAAGATTTTGTATTAAATGAAGGGAAAGAAAAATATGTACAAACTGGGTATTGTGTTATCACTGACTTGAAGATATTGTACACCTGTCTTCCAGTTCAGCCTTCAGTATTCAAATATTTGAAAGATCTGTCTTTGAAATGCAAACAGGACATCCAACCAGAATAAAACCAGTTTGTACTGTCCCCCTGTACTTGGTACCACAGACTCCTAGAGAGCATAGTAGAGCTACCAGCATGAGAGCTGTGAGAGACTGCCTCATAGATACATGGAATGAAGAGCAGGAATGTGCTTCAGCTAGCCTTGGAGGGGGAAGAAGTACGTGTGATACTTAATCACTTCTCTGTTTGAGAGAAGGGAAGGGAGCGGGGCATTTAAATGTACTATGTGAGTGCTTTCAGGATGTGGGATTGTTTTTCTCTGGTTCTCTAGCATAAACAAGCAAGGTGCCAAAACTGTTTTATGCAATAGACAATGTGAGATCTGACACTAAAGAGCCTACACTGTTCCATGGATTCATGAAGTTCAAAATGGAAAGGCTGGTATTTGCTACAGGCAATGCTTTCTTCACCTTTCACCAAAGCAGTGCTTTCACCCACATGGCTGGATCCTTGAATGCCAGACAGTTCCAAAACAAAACTTGTTTTAGACAGCGTTTAAGAGAATAGTATTTAGAGTTTTAGCAGTTCTTCTAACTTACAGGAAGTAAGGATTGTCTTCAGTTTCACTTGTTGTACGTTCAGGTGAATATGAAATCAAGGTGAAGTCCTGATACCTATGTCCACGCTGAGTGGTATATCTGGAAAATACTGCTTGTAGTTGCAGAATGTTTCCTTGATGCAGAAGTCTACTTTGTGCTGGTCAGAGAGCTCCTTCCCTGAGTACAGACCCTTGTATGTGCCAGCTCTTGCTGCACAGCATGCTAGGTCCTGAATTGAAGGATAGGATTTTTGTTGGTTTGGGGCTTTTTACAGAATATGTCCTTCCAGTTCTTTGGGTTTCACTTCCATTGCTCACACTGATTTTTACACACATTACTACTGCTGGACTGTTATGGTCTGATGTGGAATCCATGAGCTGTTGGTCAGAGGCAGCCATTGTAAAAGCCTTGGGATGCAATTCAGTGCTAGAGAGTGAAGCTTTCTATACAGACTGGAGATTTTTGATGCAAACTGAGCTCTTCCAGCAGGAAATTATTTCACAGAAGCACAGCCTGAGTATGTTTGATCATAGAGTGCCCGCCACTAATCTGATATGTGTGAAAAAGCAAATTGTTTGCAGGAAGGCCTATCTGGATGCACTGAGAGAGACAGGGAAAAGGAGTAAATTTATATGGAATACCGTATATATCTGTGATATTATGTGTGTAATTCCTGCAGGTGGGAAAGCTGAGTCACTGTGAAAAGTACATCTTGTATAGTATGGCAGTAGGTGTGCTCATGTAGTGATAGATGTTGCCTGACAGCCCGTTCGTATAAATCCTTCATCCTTCCACTGGAGGAAGTGCTTTGTGCTCAACAGACTAAAACTTTCTCCTTGGATTCCCGTTCAGTGAATGTAAATTGTTGTCAGAGATAAGCCCTGGCAAGGATAGATGTAGCTTGTGGGGTGCTGCCGTTTTGGTAACCCGAAGGATGGATGTGGTGGTGATGTGCCATGCCGTTTTTTTTTTTTTCTTTTGAGCTTCTCCTTGGCTTCCTGAAGTTGGGCTGCCTGGCTATGCTGTCTGTATTGTGATCTCCCATTTCAGGGATGTTCCAGTAACACAAGGTCACTCTGGAGTTTATAGCCATCCAAACTTCTACAACAGTCTGCCATGGTTTAATACTGTGCTGAACATCTCCAGCTCATACAAGGGTAAGATCAAGGTCTGGGTCCCTTGCTGGGAAAGGTTTTGAGGAGTAGGCTGGAAAAGAAAATCCTTTGGAAGTCATCATCCTCTAGGACAGAAATGGGACAGATGAATACCGTAAAGGGATGAGTGTAAATTGAAAAGAGCGCATTTAAATGTGAGTGAGCTTTCTCCTGGAGAGGCAACAAACCTGGAGGTTTTTTTTTCCGTGGATTACATGTAGTGTTTGACCCTCTGTGAGGGAAGCATCCAGAAGCAGTCAGCACTGCTTGCCCTTGTTCTTGCAGCTATGATAGCAGCAAAAATTAGTGGATAATTGTTTTCATTAAAAATAGTGGGAGAAGCCAGCCTTGCTGATGAGCTGTGGGGGGCAGGGGCCGGGTGCCTCCTTCCCCTGAAACCTACCCCTCAAATGTCACGTGAGCCAAGCAGTAGCTAATTACAGCGTTTATAATGACATTAACTTTTAATCACATAGTCCATTAGTGGACTAAGAGCATTAGAAAAGTAAAAAAAACCCCACCAAACCCTATCACGGTGTCCTGTGCGATTACATTCTGCCACCCCCAGGACTTCAGGCTGATGGCAGAAACTTCAGACAAGCTCGTGGTAAAAGATACTGTGTCAGAAACTTGTTCCCCTAGACCTTCTCTGTCTTGACAGCTGCCCTCCAGGTCAAGGGAGGATTTTCTTCCTGCTGAGTGAAAGGTAGCTTTAAAGGTCAGATTATCCATCAGTCTTGTGGGAGCTGCTGAAGTAAAGCTGACAACCGTTGTGTCTGCCTTTTTTACATAGCTGTAAAGCTGGCCCTGATTCTGTAAATAATGAGGTTATATTTAAAGTGCCTTATGTCAGACCAGTTCCAGTGGCAACAAACCTTTTAATGAAAAAGCAGAAAGCAAGAGAACTTTTTAACTATAAATGTCTTCCTACACTTAGCACATTAGGGTGCATAATCACCCCTCTGCATGGTTTTCGGTGTAATATGTGTGGTATTGAGGAACTGGCAAGCTACTTGGCATTTGTAGAGCATCAAACAGTAGATGACTAAGTCAGTCAGTGCATCTTAATAATTATATATAAGAAATACTTATGAAAATTAACCCCTTGATCTTATAGAAATAACCATGGCAATCTGTGTGGCGATAGCAGCTATTACTGCCCACATACAGATTGGTTTTGTTTCCCTACCTAACCTTGAGGTAAACAGAGTAACTGGCACAGAATATGGAGTATTTTCTTTACTACTTAATGCCTTTCAGTGGATTCCACTAACACAGTTGCACTGGCTAGTTACTCCTGCTAAACTATAAAATAGCTCAGGAGGGAACCATTTCAGAATCGCTTGAGAGCAAGCCAGAAGCATAATGCCTGCATACATAAAATATATTTTAAAAGGAAAAAGTTAAAGCTCAGTGGGAATTGTTGGTGATCTGCCTCTCCAGGATGAAGTTTACCTTTTTCCTTTATCAAATAATTTTAAGGCAAACAACTCCTCAGGATGAGGAGAGGAGAAAAAAAATAGGTCTGTAATAACAACAAAATACCTGTGTGGTTTTATTTTTAGTCTGTGAGGAAAATTGTACAGGAGACAATACCAGATTCTTGGGGCTTGTTCTCTTGGGTCTGTGGTAGTTGATCATCCAGACCTATTTTAAGCTCCTTGGCTGTATATTTCCTCCAGGCTTTCTAGAGGAATTTTTAGGATTCAAGGCCCAGGTGTCTACCCTAAGTGTACCTGTGTTCCGCCGGTACCTGCTCGTGCTTCAGCTCTTCTCACGGAGCAACGTGGAGTTGGTCTGAAGTGCACTTGCAGTGTGGCTGTGAGCCCGCTCAGTCCAGCTCTACAGACTGTGTGTTCACCAGCACTGCCACTGGGCAATTTACAGTGTGGCTTATATTCTGTTTTAACCTCAGAATGAGTGTGCCGCTGGATCTTTGCGTGCCCTGCAGCCAGCGGAGGTGGCACACATGGATTCATCTGGATTCATCTGTCCGTGGCCTCCGCCTCCTGCCTGCTGCATTTATCTACCAGAGCACTATAATCCTTCTCCTTTCAGCCAGACGCTTGGCAATTAAGACATGATCTGCCCTACTTAAGGTATAAATAAGCCTTTAATGTTACTTGAGGATTACATTAGGACACGAGGAGCTCTTTTGAAGGCACGGCTTTCGCACAGCGGGATTCATAGAGCAGGCTGTTCTCGCAAGATGCTCGAATAAGGAGAAAGGAATGGTTTCCAGCCACACATAGAGAGAGCAGTGGCAGCTTCTGACTAGTGAGATACTAAATTGGCCTTTATCAGTTGTACAAGTATGCGTGCCAAGAGTGAGCTGCCTGTGTCTTTAGTTCAAGCAAAACTGTCCATGCAGGCAATAATCATCAGAAAGTTTACTGGCTTAAAGAAGAGAGATGGGAGGGAGCTGAAATACTCATTTAGAACTAGTTTCCCATCTTTGATTCCAGCAGTATTGGTGGGTGTAATACTCTGCACCTGACTGTCCCAAGTCTCCTTGGCTTGTCTGACCTGTGCATCTGTGGTGGATGGCTGTGTTTTGGCCATCATTTGCTCTTGCCTCTGACTTGTTTTGCTGTGCTTGGGTGATTGAGGGAGCTTTTGTGTATGCAGGAAGCTAAGGGCACTTCTAAACTTCTGAGTTTGGGGGGAAAAAGCAAGGTGGGGAGTACTAGGTCTTGTGGTATATTTGATGCAGTCTAAAAGAAATTCTGTATTTACATATTTCCTACTTGAATGGAAAGTTAAATCATTGAAATGAGACAATGGAAATGGGGTGAGGAGTCACTGGCATTGTGCCAAATACAAGTGTATGCCAAGTGTACAGTGCCTGCCTGGAAACTTTTACAGCTTACTGATATGATGGTGTTAAGACTGTAGAGTCTTTAAGTGGGAGTGAGACTGTTTTAAATAATTTCCGACTTACGGATTTCCTGATAATACTGAATTCCAGGCACTGACACCACTGCTGTTATCTTGGATGCTCCCTCAGCTGCCTGACACTGCACAGGCTGAGATTGATGCCAGGCACTGCTGTTAGGAAGAGGAAGAAAAGGATTAAATCTGATTAAAGAGCATGAAATACCTGTTCTTAACTCAGCTCCTGAAGAAATAACACATTTTTGAGTAATTTGAATTGCTGGACTTTTTGCAATCCATAGTTTATAAACTTCTTTCATGGCTTGAGGCAAGCATGATACACACTTATTTTGAGTTGCAACCCAACCTTGTCTCCACTGCAGTTGTCAACGAGTTTCCTTTGGATTCTGACCCTATGGTCACAGGTAGGAGTTAACTTTTACATATGATAGGGCAGCTCCTTGGCAAATCTGTATTGCTTTTTGTTTCCTTTGGTGTGCTGGGCAAGGGGCACTGGTGGGAGGGGATGTCTTGATGGATGCGGGCTCTCTGGCTTCAGGCATTTGGGGCTTGGAGCATACAGATGTGTACAGATATGCATGTTTGTGCAGACTTTGGGCAATGCTTTTTGCTGCCTAGGGTAGTAGAAAGGGTGGAAAGAGGGAGAAGGGAAAGGTTCCTTTAAACTTTTTTTTTTTTTTTTCTTCTAATGAGGGGATGGGTTTTAATGGTGGGCACTGGGTTTTTCTCTTGAGTTTTCCTTGTGCCTGGGCAGAGCTCTCCTGTCCTGCCCCGGGGCTGGCTCTGCGTAGCAATCCACCCCATGTACCCTGCTGTGAGTCTCAGGATCGGTATGTACCGGAGCAATTGTTAGTTCTTAGGAGTTGGGGGTGGGCTGGGGCAAGTTAGTTAAACTGAAAAAGAAGCACAGCCAGCCTTTGAATCTTCTCTTCTTAGTTTGTGTTGTTGCATTTGGGCCAGCAATTGCCAATGCTTCATTCTCTTGCTGTCTGTGTTTAAATTACCTATATCCAGACTGCTGCAGGCAGGGGAGACTATGGCCAGTCTGGAAAGCTCCATATTTACTAGATGTGATAGTGGTAAAACCTGAGTTTTCCATGTGCCGTCAAAGGGAAGAGAAGTTTGGTGTGCTGGCGAGAGCAAGAGTAAACATAACTCTGCTCAGCTGGTGCCAACAATATGCTTTACTTACCAGGAGGAATGCCCTTTCTTGTAGCATTTTCTTATCTTGCTGAAGATGCTGAATATGTGGAAAATTGGAGCACTTTGCCCTTTTCGTCCCTTTTTGAACTTTGACCAGTTGGTCAGGATTGTTTATCAACCCAGCCTGCTTCTGCACTGCTTCTCATTTCACTGAACAAAGGTGCTGTGGCCAGAGTCTCCAGAACAAGACCTGTCAAGTAGAACAGTCGAGGTGGAAGCCAGGAGCTTACCTATGGAGCTGAATGAGAAGGGAGGTGTGGAGAACAATGGGTTTGTTCAAAATGAGGCTTTTGAGGATGAGGAGACAGACACCAATATCCAAGAAGAAATGCCAAAAACGTGCAGTGTTGATATGGACCCGGTGGCTGTGGAGGAAACAGTGTTGAAGCCTTATGCTGGGATGCCAAAGGAAGTCTTGCTGAAGTTCTCCAGCCAAGCCCGCTACAGAGTCACCAGGGAGATCCTCTTCTGGCTCATAATTGCTGCTTCCGTTGCGCTTGTGTGTGCTACAATTGCGATCATTGCTCTCTCTCCAAAGTGCCTTGACTGGTGGCAGTCTAGTCCTATTTATCAGATCTATCCTCGTTCCTTCAAGGACAGCAACATGGATGGGAACGGGGATCTGAAAGGTGGGTCAGTTTTCATTCTTGCTGTGTGCAGTACTGTGTAACAGTTGTCTCTGTATGAGTGTATATAAAAAGCAATCCAGTGAAAAAGCACAGTTTAATAGACAGTCACCCTAATGGAGAGAAGTAAGAAAAGTTGTCTGACAACATTAGTGGCAACTCACAATGTCATAAATAAATCCTGGAGTTGCTTGCTCAAGTTAAGTCTAAGCCTGGAGTTAGAAGAGAGCCTGAGAGATGGTGTTAAGAGCAAGCAGCAGCACAGCTGCCACTAGAGTCAGGTATCTCCACAAAACTAAGGCCAGTCAGGAGCACTTAGTTATGTTTGATTGGCTGCTTTTCCTAAGGAAGACTAAAACTGACAAAGAGGGGAGAAAGATGTGTTACTTCTTGTTTTCTTCACGGTCTAGGTCTTATCAGATCATAAGAATGCATGTAGATGGGACACCTGGTAGCAAGGAGGCAATGCCACTTATCAGTAGCTGAGCTGAGACTGCCCTGCAGAAAGGGAAGGCTCAGCACCAAAATGGACAATGTATTTCTAAACAAGAAGTGATAACCACACTGTACAGTAATGGCAAGTGAAAGGCAGAAACTGTTCCTGTAGTTGCCTACCAGTAGTAACATGTCAGGAAGATAAAGGGACCTGTGTGCTATCTTTGAGAGCCCATGGTGAACTCAGTTAAACAAAAATCTTTTGTCTTCTCTGAACAGATGATGTCCTTTTCTTTTTAAATAGGTATCCAAGAAAAACTAGACCATATTACATATTTGAATATAAAAACCATCTGGATCACCTCTTTCTTTAAGTCCCCTTTAAAAGACCTTGGATATGGAGCTGAAGACTTCTATGACATTGATTCCATTTTTGGATCAATGAGAGATTTTGAGAACCTGATTGCAGCCATACATGACAAAGGTAAGCTGCATCTCCAAATAAAGTAACTCTTTTGAAAAGATGGGCCTTACAATACAAGATTGTAACGTGAGACTTCAGTTTGTGCACTTGGCAATCCCCCCGTGGTGGCATTGAGCAGGAGCAGATGGAGGTGGCAGCAGAGGGTACAAGGCAGCTCGACAGCAGCCTGAGCTCAGTGATTGCTCTTTCCTGCCCTTTGGCTCTGGGGCAGTGCTGGGGGCCGGACAGAAGGCACAGGGAGCTCCAGCAGCTGTGCAGGGTGGCTGCATGTCCTCTGCAAGGAGGATATTTGTGGGTGGTGGGCTGGCACCTATCCATGCTCCCTCAGGCATATCTTATGGACATTGAAAGTCTGGGATCAAGCTGAGGTGCATTTCTGTCTGACTGAACACGAGGGAACAGACGCTTCCTTCCTGCCATTGCATCCTTGCTTTGGTGCATTTATGCCTCAGACCAAATGTTTGCTCAGGTGTTTCTTCTTACAGCTGTTGAGCTGAAGGGAAAATGGTTTGCCAGTCTGAAAATACTTGAGGTTTCAATAAAATGTCTGGTCTTTAAGAAGGGTGATGAAGAATGTGTGTTCTCTGATGCTAGACTGGTGAGGTGCCTTTCCCACCTGGGAGGTGCAAGGCAGATGTTGAAGTCAGAGTTTGTGGAAGTGGTTCATCAGCAGAAATATATTCTGATTTTTTTCTTCACTCTTCTTTCCCTCCCAAGCTGTGTTCCAACTACTTGCAAATTCCAGTTAGCCTAACTGTTTTGGTAGTCTGGTACTTTCTGTGGGGTTTTTTTTTTTTTGCCCCTCTCCTTCACCAGACCTCTGGCATGGAAGAAGCCCAAATGCCTCTGATACTGCATTTAGAAAAAATACTAGCATTGTCTTAAAAGACTACATGTAATGTTGTAGTTTGGAGGGGTTTTTTGATGGGGTTTTTTATGTTTTTGTTTTTAAGGGCTAAAAGTGATAATGGATTTAGTACCAAACCACACAAGTGACAAACACCAGTGGTTTCAGCTGAGCCGCAATCGGACTGGGAAGTACACGGACTACTACATCTGGCAGGACTGCAGGCAGACTGCTGGCTCAGTCATTCCTCCCAACAACTGGGTAAACACGGGAAGGGACACATGCAAATCCCAAGCTGGATGCCACAGAGCAAAAGCAGCTGTAACATGATTGTCCCAGTGTACACAGGGTTATAAATGGCTGGTGAGAGGTACAGACTGATGTTACTACATGAGCTACTGCAGATTAAAATTTAAACCAGGTTGGGGGGGTCAGGGGAAAGTTCCTACTTCAAATGGAATTTTAAAAATTACCTTTTTTTCTTCACCTCAGTGTTAAATCTTCATTCATGAAACAAACACAAAAAAGGATGGTTGTGCACAAGTTGTTCACACATGCCCCCTTCTGTGTATGGGTATTCTGCTCTAGAAACTGCATGTCAGGTCTTCTGAAATCATAGTTGGTAGGGAAGGAAGCAAAACAATGTGATCTTAGCTTTTTTCCTTTTTTTCTGGAAATTGATCAGGCCAGAAAATGTGTTGCTTATTTCAAATAGATTTATTTTAGATTTGAACTGGTGGGTGAGTGATTAGGAACTTGTATATTCTAAAAACTCAAAGTGGAATTAATACTTTGTAGGACGTAGTATAATTTCTCTTTCAACTTAGAGTCTTAAGAGCTATCTTAGCTTTTGGAATTTTTTTATTACAGAGATGGTGATAAAGTTTAACATTTTTAACATGCTGACTCTTGTTGGCACTTCAAAGGGATAATATCGGATTGCAGAAAGCTCTAAGTTAACGAAAGCCATTTTTAATAAGTGTTAGGAGAAGCAATTCCAAAATAAATGTTCCCACTCGTGTTTTCTCCTCTATTCCAGATAATTTCCAATGAAAGTTAACTTAAAAAAAACCCTTCAAAACCCACAACACTGAACAAGAAATAAATGTAGCAAAGCACAACAAAGGGAGAGCAACTAGTGAGAGAAAGAAATGAAAATCATAAGTACCAAAATCTACTCAAAATGTAGTCCATTTGTACTTTATTTTGTGCTTGTAATGTCCAACATTTTAAAGCATGCATAGGAGGAAATGTTTGTTAAATTAGTAGTTCTGATTATCTCCCTTCCTTGCATGAGCAGGTGAGTGTCTTTGGGAATTCCAGCTGGCAGTTTGATGACGTGAGAAAGCAATGTTATTTCCATCAGTTTGGGAAGGAACAGCCAGACTTAAATTTTCGCAACCCTAGTGTCCAACAAGAAATCCTGGTGAGTGTGAAACCCACTGCTGCTGCGCCAACAGCAAAGCAGCTCTTGCACTGACACCTGGGCAGAGCTGCCTTACTCAAGTGCAGGGAAGTTTTTCTCTCTGTTGATACAAAGAGCTGTTAATTAGCCAGTCAAATGTGGGGATGGCACCTTGTTTTGGCAGAGAGATGTTTGCATTTTCAGGAAAGCTAGGGCAATGCTGATTTGAATTACAAGGAATGCTTGGGCTTGTGGAAAAGGGGGAGATAGTGAGTTTCGATCTGTCTGCATGTCTGATAACTTCCAGGGGAAAAAAATCAGTGTTTTCACAGTGACAGTGGTGGTGATGGTGGTGCTTAGATGGAATCTCGTTCCTGTCTGCTCTATGTCTCCCAGCAGACAATGTGGAATTCATTAAAATACGGGGATGTGGGCCTGAGTATGGGGAGCCTGACAACCAGTGCTACTTCTTTTCCTTCCTTTCTGTAAGTTATCCCTCAGCAGGTAGTGCAGCTACTTCAAGTGTTTGACTCCTTAAGCGTTTGCTGCTTTGTGCAGTTGAATTGTGGTGCATTTCTTTGGCACTGGTCTCCACTGCTGCCCAGTCCTCCTGGGATAGTCTCTGTGGGGCCTCTCCCTCACCACGTGGGTATTGTGTGAGCTCCAAGAAACAAAACACTTCTGGTCATACTTTTTAACTCAAGCATGCAGTGAGACTGCTTTTGAGACTGGTCCTTGAAGAACTCTGCCAGGAACCTCTCTTTGTCTTGATACTTCCCTTAATGCCACATCTTGCCCATTTGCACCTTTTTTTCCCCACAGCATTGCACATGCTTTTTAATGGTCCTGGCTAATTAATTTTTTTAAATGCTACCTGGTACATTGTTGAAGCTCCAGTAGCAAAGAGATGCTGTATTTCCTATGAAAAAAAAAAAAAAAGAAGAATACAGGAAAGCTAGGAAGCTTGGCCTGCTAACATCAACCTTTGGTAAATGTGTATGAGTATCATGTTAAAGAATAATCTTTGTCTAGTATTTTAATTCAAAATCCTGTCCCAGAAGGTTAGGAGGACTGAGCAGGAAGCAAATGGACTTTTGCAGAGAAGCTCAAGTCTTTGGTTCAGCAGCACAAGGGCACCCAAGAACAGCCAAACCCAGGGACCAGCATCTTGTGGCTTTCATGTGTAAATAGATGCAGATTGGTGCCAGTGAGAACCATGTCAGTGCTTCATGTTTGCAGTGCTGATACCCGGGTTAGCTTTTGTGCTGAGCACAGGTACAAGCATGAACATTTTGGGGTAGATTCAGTACTGGACAGACACCATACTGAGAGCTGCTGCTTTCAGAATGGCGCTAGGAGAAAGTGCAGCTCAGCAAGGCCGAGTCTTTATTTGCCAAACAAAACTCTACAGCTGGAGTGTGAACTAATTCTACTCTAGCCTGTTCAGACAAATGTATTTCATACACTTTTAAAAAGGCAATTCAATAGTAATCTTTAAAAAACATATAAAAAAATGTTTTTTCCTCAGATGAAGACAAATATCACATCTAAAAGGACATTTGCAGAAACCACTTGAGGGACTGAATGTTGGAGTTTTTTGTTAAAACTAGGGAAATTAAAACTGTAGTAATATGATAGTTACTGAAGTAGGATATAATTTTACTAATAGTGACTAATGTCAGAATTTGATAGTGAAATTTCAAATCAATAGCATTTGTAATTTTTGGATAATAACTTTTCATGTTCCTGAAAATCAACAAATAAGTCTGAAAATAAAAAAAATTACATCAGTCAAATAAGAGAGAACAAATGTTTTAAGAGCTCTATTGTGTAAAAGAAAATTGGTGGCACAGGGTTTGTGCAGAACAACATATTCCTGCATATTTGAATGAATGTGTTCTAATTGTGTGCAGTTGTGATGAATGTTCATCAACAACAACACTTGGCATGAGCCCAATTGTGTTGATGGATGAGATTAGAAACTGCTTTTAGTGGGTCATACCCTAGCTTTGGTCTCCTGAATTACAGGAGAAGTTACAGACCAGTCTTTTTCTTTTTTGTACCGAATGAAACAATAAATATACTTTATTTAGCTATTAATTTGACCTTAGATTAACATGATTCACTTTAGCTTCTAGAAAAATTTGAAGTACAAATTAAAAAGTGAATAATTTTGTATTAACACCTCTTTACAAGTTTAGTTTTCTTTTTAAGAGTATACAATTTTAAATGGGGTGGGCTCACTCGGACTTTTCAATTTTTACCTTTGTCTAGGATATTATAAAATTTTGGCTCAGCAAAGGAGTTGATGGATTTAGTTTTGGCGCTGTCAAGTTTCTCCTAGAAGCAACACATCTCCGAGATGAGCCTCCAGTGAACAAGTCTCAGAATGGAGTAACATATATGTTCTGTTTGTGCTTTCTTTCCTGTGTTTCCTATGGAGGCAAGAGTGCCTGGTTTGACTCTTTTGGGTCTGAATTGTGGCTGTAGGAAAATCAGGTCAGCCATGTCCCTTGGAAGGCGGGTGGGTCCTGGCACTCTGCAGAAGGAGCACTCACCAGAAAGAAGCCCCAGTAAGAACTGGAACAAAACTAAAAACCACTGGTATGGGCAGCTTGTCACAGTGAGAGGTTGCCAGGCACATTCACTGTTGTTTATGCTATTTACTTTTGCTCTGATAGTGAACTTGGTGACATTCCCAGGTGGTGCCAGCACTGAGACGCTGTTCTTCTGTGGAGCTGGGGATCACATACAGCTCCACACGTGGTGGTGGTGTGTTACCCTATCAAGGCACTGTCCATCTTTCCAGCTTGGTGTGAGGCCCCAGCACCTGCTGTGCTCACTGCTCCCGATGGCTCTCTTCATTAGTGCAGGGGGTGGGCTTTCCCTGCTGAAGTATGGGATCCAAAATTATCAGTCCTCTGCTACTCTGGAGTTCCTCAAGTGCAGTTCAGCTCTGTGCTCTTAGTGTTAGCATGCTGAACTCATTCCAGGAAAAATCTGTGGATTGTTGCACTCTCAGGAAAGGATGGGAAGAATGTGGAGAATTCTGAAACCTAAATTATTGGTGAACTAATGTGACACACTATACCCTGCTTTAAGGAGAGCATCACGGCCTATTCCCAGCTCTACCACGACTACACGACCACACAGGTTGGTTTGCATGACATCATCCGCAGCTTCCGTCACACCATGAATCAGTTCAGCAGAGAACCTGGCAGATACAGGTAACTAGCACAGCTGGACAGTTTTTCTCTGATACTCATCACCCTCTTGCTAGCAACAAAATGTTTTTTTAATAGCATAATACACCAGAGAAATGCAAATCCTCCAGTGCAGATAGCAGTGCATAGGCTGTACTCTCTCTTCCTCCATATGTGGGGAAAGGAAAGGAATTGCCTTGTTAGCTCTGCTCCATCTGTGGACTGTACAAAGCTAAGCAGAAAAGAAAACTGTTCTAATCAGAGATGCTGCAACTCATCAACCCTGTGCCTGATTTATTGTATAGTTTTAATAGTGCAGTCCAAGTGAGATACACTGAAAGAGTTAAAATTACAGAATGGTTGAATTTGGAAGGAAATCTTGAAGTTCCCTGGTCCAAAACCCCTGCTCATTAGGGCCACCTGGAGCCAGTTGCCCAGGAATTTGTACAGATGGCTTTTGAATGTTTCCAATAATGGAGACTCTACAACCTCCCTGGGAAACCAGTGCCAGGGCTCAGTCACCCTCCCAGTGGAAAAGTCTTCTGAAGTTCATAGGGGAACATATTTCCTGTGTTCCAGTTTGTGCCCATTCCCTCTGGCCCTGGCACTGGGCACCACTGAAAAGAGCCTGGCTCCGCCACCTTTGCACCCTCCCTCCATGTATTTACATACATGGATGAGATCCCCCTGAGGCTTCCTTTCCCCAGGCTAAACAGCCCCACCTCTCAGCCTTTCCTCCTGGGAGAGTTCACTCCCTAATGGTCTTAGTGGCAGAGTAAAGGGGGAAGGATTGCATCCCTCACTTCTGGCAGCACTCCTCCTACTGCAGCCCAGGATGCCATGTGCCACCTGCAAGGGCACATCAATGGCTCATGCTCAAGTTGGGGGACTCCTAGGTCCTCTTCTGTGAAAGAAAGCATGGAAATTGCTGGAATAGAGTGTGTGGCTGTGGATTCAGAAAGAAAAGACTCGAATCAGATACTTTAGCCTTGTGTTGACTCTTGTAGATTTTTCTCCAGCAATTTCCAAGAAGTATTTCTTCTTGATTCCTTGCCCGCTTTACAAAGTATTTTTTCTCTGTATTAATCTTTTTTTGATGGGGAGGGGGAAAGTGAACATAATTCTTAATGTTCTGTGTCCAACCATTTCTAGCTTTCTAGCTAACCAAAAATGAGCCAAAAAAGCTATTTGTGTACTACTTTGTAGATTTATGGGTTCTGATGATGATGAAAAGGAAGACATTGAAGCAACAATGATGTATTACGGAACGGCTTTTATCCAAGAAGCAGACTTTCCCTTCAATTTCAACCTAATCAACGTGAAAAATCTATCAGGCAACAGTATTTTTGAAGCTGTCAACTTGTGGATGAAAAACATGCCTGCAGGAAAATGGCCAAACTGGGCAGTAAGAGTTCTAGAGCAAGTCCCATAGGAAGGGCTTATGCCTGTGGGTGACAGAAACCACACACACACATTGATTTCAGTGGGATCAGCAGCAGCCTGAGCCTGTGGCTGAGCTGCAGCCACTGTCCTTGTGAAAACTCTCAGCTGCTGTAGTTGGAGTCCTTGGCACTGCCCAGCTCTCCTGCCCTTCAGTAACAGTTCCACTCCCCATGCAAGGATGACAGAAGGGAATTTATGATCATGCCTCTCCCTGAGTGTCTCCAATGGCTAAAACACCAGTGAGAATGGAATTGGGATAATTATCTTTGACCATAAACTGACTCACTGCAATGGATTCTGGAACCCGCCCGGGGCCAGGGCAGAGCAGAGCAGGCAGTGGAGGGCAGTTAACTTAAAACATTGCTCCTCTTTTCTAGGAATCGTGTTTGGAATGTGGAAGGGATCTTTTCAAAGCAAGCAGAGCAGTCCTCCCACAGCAGAGAAAATAGCAGGGGACTGTAATCAGGGAGAGTTGTTATTTGTCATCTCTTCCTCACTTTGGCCTCATGTGCTGCTGGCAGGACTTCTGTGTACTAAATTTCTTGGGACAGAAGTTTGTAATGGCACCAAGATAAAGATAATGGACCTCACAGCCCTGCAAGGGAAAGAAAAAACACTGAAACATTTACTACTTTGTTAAATTAGTCAATCAGTTTCACATATGCATGAAATTTTATAATGTGTGTTTAACAGAATGATGTTTTCTTCAGGTTGGAAGCCCTAACGCTGCTCGGATTTCAACTCGGATTGGGAAGGAGTACGTCAATGTCATGAACATGCTGCTCTTAACCCTCCCTGGTACTCCTGTAACTTACTATGGTGAAGAAATAGGCATGGAGAACATTGTGTCAGAACATGTAAGTGAAGAGCATGTAAACTCTGGTCCTGTTGTTGCTTAGTTCCGAGTAACAGAACATTCAAAAACACAAGGACTTTTGTTTTGTTAACCAAAACCCATCTTTCTCACTGCTTAAATGGTTTTCCATGTTCCTCATGGCAAACCATTGTACAGCATGTGGAAATGGCCAGGCCAGAGACCAGAACCAAGGCCCTGTGATGTGCGTTTGAACTGGTAGGCTTCAGTTATGGATCTTGATTTCTGTCCTTCTCCAGATCAGTGTTGCACAGTTTGCAGCAGTGCAACACAGTGCAGCAGTTGCACAGTTCTGTCCAGCAGAAAGGACAGCAAGTGCCAGCACTGAGCCTGGACACTGGTTAGGAGAGGTGTGCTGCATTCACATGAGGGAAGAGGAGCTGAGTCATCTCTTTCCTCCCATGGGAGTATCCTCATCATTATGTCAAAGTCCATTATTTCCCGGCTGTTATTTAAAGGAAATCACGTTTCTGATTCTGTCTAAGCCATGGCTGTCATGAGTGTGCCCAAGCTCAGAAGAAGGGATCTGCACAAAGGGAAGGCTGCCTGCTAGCAAGCAGAAGTGGCTTTTGCTTGTCATGCACAGTCTGTCCCAAAAGGGAACAGCTCATCTCTGCCTCTCCTGACCATATTTGAGCACCATGAGAACATGGTCCTGTGGCAGGTGCTGGTTTCCCTGTAGAAAGCCTCTGTTAGGGAATGAGGCAGCCTCTGACAAGGTTAGAAACGGCATTGGCTAGCTTTGTATCAAAGGGAAAGAGGTACTTGAAGCCCAGGATCATCTCCAGGTTTATCTGATTCAGATGTGAAGAAATGATTCTCTGATTTAAAAGGAAATCTCCTTTAGGAGATTTGACCTCCCTAGCTCAAAGTATGTCCTGCTTTTTCTTGCTGCTGCTGATTACTGCTGACAGAGTGATTCTCTTAAGAAAAGTGGCTTGCCCTGAGCTCCTCAGGGTTCATTCTCTTTTAGTGGCTACCCTGTGGTTCAGGGCTTTGGAACAATGCAAACCCACCCTTCACTCAGGCTGGAGAGGAAGGTTCCCTGATTAATGGGTGTCTCAGAAAGATGGAGAGTATTTGCTCAGGATATAGTCATTAGCCCCAGCATTTAAAACACTTCAGGAGCCACTGAAAGAGGTAAAGATGAGAGGCAGTGTTACCAGTGTTGAAAACTTAGGATTTTTTCCCCCCTGCTTTTCAGAATATGCTAAAGAGGAGAAACCCATTATTTATAATGTCACAAAGCGAAGTGACAATTTCTTTTGTTAGGCTGCTGTTCTGACAGATTGTATTGAAAAGTGTCCTTTATATGAAAAACAGTTTTCATGGAAAACAAACACTCCAAGTATGTGCAAAATATTTTATGCCCTCTTATATCATTAAATTTAAGTGTCAGATCTTTTGGCAGCTCTTCAATAACAATGAGGAAGCTTTTTCAGAATTTTTCTGAATTCTTCAAAATGAGAACTTCAGACTTTTTTTACATTGACACTTTTTAATCAGCTAAAAGCCGGTTTTCAATTGTTTGCACTTGGAAATAATAATTTTACCTTTCTAACACAAACAGTCCTGTCAAAATTGTACCTCTTGCAAATGCAAGCTTGAAGAGTTCTGGGGTGAAAAGTGCAATAGTTACAAAAGAACAGGCAGTGAACAGCAGTTACTTGTTGTTTACTGTTATTTTAACGACATCTCTTCTAAGGACTCATTACCTCACCTATTCGCTCACTGCATGTCTAGATATTTATCAGAATATCCTGGTTGTCATCAGTAAACTTTTATCCAACCATCTGTTGCAAAGGATGACAACTCTAGCCAGAGTCATTTGGGAATTCCATATTTTACCCAGCGATGCTGTATCTGAGATGATCCCCTCCATTTCCCAAACTGTCTTGGTTCTCATTTTCTCCTTGGATTTGGACCACAATTACATGTCATTAAATTTTAACGTAAAGCAAAGAAAGCAGTGAAATGGTGATAACCTGGGAGATGTGAGAACATGTTATTCAAAGAATAATTTTTAATATGCTAATCATCACTTTATTTTCTAGGCGACCCTCCCAGAGAAATCCCCCATGCAGTGGGATGGAAAAGTTAATGCTGGTTTTACTGAAGGTAACAGCAGCTGGTTACCTGTTAACTCCAACTATCAAAGTGTAAATGTGGAAGTAGGTATCTACATGTGTCACAAACTAATAGTCTCAAAATATTTTAATGTATCTATTTTGCTCTGGTTTCCTTTTAGTGATGGGCACTGGCAATAAGAACAAACTTAAGGAAACAAAAAAGCACTCTGAAACCTCACAAGTTTTATTAGAAAAGGAAATCCTTGCACAAGGAGCCTACTTCATCTATGTTCATTTAAGCAGAGCAACTACAATTATGATGTTGATGTGGCAATTTGGCTCTTCAACATCCTTTTAATCCTTTTGATATTAAATTGAAAACTAGTTTCTTTTTCCCCCCATTTCTATTGCTATAGAAAGCACTGGCTTTGTAACAAGAACTTAACATAGACCAACTCTAACATAAGTAGAGCAGTGAATCAAACAGATCTTGCTGACATACAGTGCTGGGCAACTCTGAAGGCAAAAAACCCAAAAAACCTAAGCAGAAATTTAAAACATGAAATAAACCCGGTGACTTCAGTAGACTGAACTCAGTGAAAAAGATTCAGTGTCAAGCTTTGAATGGGTGTGGCTTTCTCCTGAATCGGCAGTACTAAAAGGAAGCTGTGGGAGGAAGCAATAGTGTCAGTGCTGGGGAATTGCTATGCCTAATAACCTCTGTCTCTGCCACTTCACAATTGCCAAGGAAGTGCATAAGAAAAAGAAGTTTTTCAGTGAAATTTGCAGACAGATTTGAAGAGGGATTAATTGTCAGCACGGAATTCCAATAGGTGCGTTCTTGGCAGACTGGGCAGGTGTGAGAAGGGAGCTGCATTTCCTCCCTGCAGTGCCAGGAGCTGACCCTGCTGGTGCTGACTCTTGCAGATCCAGAGCGCCTGGTCCAACTCAACGCTGAGTTTGTACAGAGCGCTGACCTTGCTTCGGAACAATGAGCTCCCCATGAATCGAGGCTGGATGTGCTACGTCTGGAACGACAGTGACGTGTTTGTTTATGTGAGGGAGTTGGATGGCTTGGACAGAGCCTTCATGATGGTGCTCAACTTTGGCCAGGAGTCGACAATAGACCTGAAGGCCAGAGTTCCTAACCTGCCCTCTGAAGCTGTTATAAGACTCAGTACTCATTTTAGCAATGCTGGTGAAGTGGTCAATACCAAACTAATTAAAACTGAGATGGGTGAAGGCTTGGTCCTGGAATATAAAACAGCAGAGCCTGTTCATACTATGGAAGCTTTTCAAGGGAAGTGTTTTGTGGCAGAAAAAGCTTGTTATTCCAAGGCCCTCAATTTACTCTACGTGAACTGTTAAGTAGAGGAGTAGAATACCTATGCTTTCATGTTAATTTAGAAGATATTAGTTTCAGGGAAATGCTGAAAATACTCAGGTTTTTTTTGGCTTTTAAAACGTTATTTGTGTACAAAATAAATCTCCTGAAAAATCAAACAGATACGTAATTGTCCTGTATCTGTATTCATGATGAAACGGAAAAAGTGCCCCTTAGGATCTGTGACGAAAAGTAAACCTAGTCTAAAAAACTGTCCTGTTTAAGCATATATTTTTGGGAGGAGAGGGAACAGTCGCTTTCTGGGTGCCGACCCTGGAGGTTGCTGGTCTGTAAGTGCTCCTGTGGAATCCCAAGCCTGTGGCAGTTCACTTGGACTTTTTCGAAGTCTGCAGATTCATAAAACTTATTCCAAAGGGGTGGCCCAATATTTGCTAAAACAGGTAAACACAAGCAAGACAAGTGTATATTGTTTTGATGTTTTAATGCTTCTCTCAAATCTAACAGCTCTGATTATCCTCAAAGTTCGTAAGAAAAAAACCAAAATATAGCTAATAGATCTAATTCCACACTCTGAGCTGCATTTCCAGTTGATTCTCCCTCTCCCTGCCGAGTTAGAATACATTTACATTCTCTTATTTCTTTTCCTGCCCTGAGGCTGAGGTGAGGGGTGTGTGCTTTAGTTCAGAGGAAGCAGCTGAACCAACCTTACCAAATGTCACACTTGTACCCGTGCTCTGATTTGCATTTGCTGCACCTGCAGTGCTTGCTGTGGCCCTAGGTGTGCACCAGACATCTGTTTTAACAAGCAGTGCACATCAGGTTTGTGCCTTGCTCAGAGGGCACCTAAGCTATGAATCGAGCTGCTTTAGTGGGGACATTCCTTTTGTTTTATTCTCTGGAGATGCTCTGGCATCTCCTCAGATCTTGATCTTGTCCTCCTGAGGGACTTTGGCACCTCCTTTTTAAGATTACCATGCTAGATAGGTAAGGTAACTGCAAGATTTTTAATGTACTCAGATCAAGGAGTTCTGCTAAAATTCCAGTTCTTGAGAGGCCTTTTCTTTGCAGCTGGGTCAATCCCCTCACATGATCAGCACACCGTGGCTGCTGTGTAGAGGGAGAAGGCAGCAGTCCCCATCACCTATGTATGGGAATCAGTTCTAGCAGCAGTGAGACTTCTACGTCAGATGTTTTGGAGGAGTTCTACTGCCTTGTGTGAGATGTGGCCATGCAAGAGGTGCCTCAGGCAGGACGGCTGCCTGTGCCAAGGGCACATGGCTCTCCTGTGAGGCTCTGCATACCCACGGCTGTGCTCCAGCTCCGCTTGTGTAGTGCTGTGCTGCTGGCTCGTGTGAACAGAGCTGCTGAACAAACCCACTTCTGCTGGCAGCTGCTTCCGCACAGCCTGGCAGGGCAGAAATCCAGTTCTTGGTCTGGTTTGTTTTTTTTTTTTGGACAATGCCACACCCAGCTTTGTGTGCTTATGCCCATAAAGCAGGGATCTGAGAGGAGAGATCCTCGGGAGAAAGTGTTTGCTTTCCATACAAATCCAAGTCTGACCTGAAGTTTTTCAGGTGGTCATTGTGTTTAGGAACTATTTGCAGGATTTGCTGTGATTTTGGGGATGGCACACTTCCTCAAGTTCTTTGCTCAGAAAAGCAAGGTGTCTTGCAGCCTAAAATAATGAAAATATTTTATTACAAAGTGAAGTTCTTTGCACTATAAACTTTCAGGCTCTCGTGCAGCTGTTCTCATCTTCTTCCTTTCCTGTACTAATGCTAAGAAATACTTGCCCTAAGACAGCATGTATCTTTTCCTGAAAGAATTAATCTTGGGAATAACTGCCACAACCACCAAATTAACATTTCCTAGGATTTGTTAAAATTAAGAGTAATAAAATTTGTATCCAACTGCAATAGTCTGAGACATCAGTAAAAACGTCAGGTCTTGGCAGTATTTTGCTTTTCACACGCACACTTGTATAAAGTGCAAAATCTTGAAAGCTAATTGTAATAGCTTTGATAGCAGAGATCATGCCTTTCAAAATGTAAAGATTCAACCCATCATGTATGTTTTACACATGAGGAAGATGGAACTAAATAGTGTGACAGTTTTAAGCACTTAAGACTCTGAAGTGCAAGACTCTTCCTGCTGGAACGATGTTTTGCACAACTTGGAATCTTTCATTCAAAGCTCTTAGCACATTACAGTGGAAATTGAACACTATTTTGAGTCTATTTCAATAATCTGGCTCTGTCACTGTCTCTTTTATATCTGTACAAGTATATATATAAACACATACAATTATAAAGATATATATATATATATATAAATCAGCAGTTGCTCTAACAGTTTTTCTTTATACTTTAAACATATATTCGATGACTGCCCAAGTACTGAGGCTGAAGTATCCCTTGAGGGGGACACATCCCTGCAACATGTTACGGACCTGTGCAATAAAGTAACCATACCTCATTCAGTGAATGCTCCGAGGATGAATCACAATGACTGCCATTTGCCTGGACATCTAAGATGATATTAGGAATCCAGTTTCCTGGAACAATGAAGCTGGTGATCACTTTACATTGAATGAACAAGGAAAAAATTAAGTGGGAATGTGAGTTGTTTAAGGATAGATACTTCTGCCTTCTTGTCCTGACAGAATTTCTATTATTCCTTAAGAAAAAGAGGATCATAGAGGGGCTTTCTGAATGCATTATTTGTATTTTCTAATAACTACATATTTGGAAAATATTAATCTACTTAGTGTGTTTGTTCTCTCGGAGTCTTTTTGGAAGGATATGCTTTTTTCTGCACAACAGCAACTGCAGCACCTGCTGCAATTTCTCAACCAGTTGTGCTGCTCACAAAGACAGGGCATCATGAAATGTAGAAAAGGTTATTCAAGATCTCTTTTAGTAATGATGGTAAAAGCCTCTCCCCAGATTAGATGGTGCTAGAAAATAATCAGGCTTGAATGCACCTTTTGCTGGAAATTGTCCCAAAGCTAGGGTTAAGTTCCAGGTATAAAAGCACCCGTGCCTTGGCCTTGTTGTCACTCTAACTTGGACTAAGGACCTGCAGCTTTAGCAAAGTGAGAAAAGTAGGGTTTTGTATAGCAGTAAAAGTAAGATTTTTCTCCAAGAGCTGCTGAGAACTGCAGTCTGGCCCTGTGAGCAGCTGGACTTACAGTGGGGGCTCACCTCGCACTGTCCAACAATTGCCCTGTGTTGAGGCCTAGGAAAGAGTGAACCCCATTCACAGGTTCCCAGTCTTTATGTTTTTGCATCTCAGAGTGTCTTGAGTCTTCTTGGAGCTGATGATATGGGATTGTGTTTGAATTCATTTAAAGAGGAATCAATCTCTGTGGTGTTTAATTACCTGACTATTAATATTTTGGTTCAGTTAACTCCATTTATCTGTGATATTCTTATCCTTACCTTTCTTATTTTTTGTGCTGGCATGATCTAGTGCAGCCTTCCTGAGTTTCTGAATATACTGTAAAATTCCTGTTATTGGTATCCGTTCATCGTTTTCATATGCCGTAATAAAAACTGATGGATAACACTGAGATTAAAAACCAAAACTAGTTAAACACTTGACAACTGGTCTTTCTCACAGAGTAACACATTTTTCTCTTACTATACAACTTGTTAGGGTTTATCTGAAAACTCATCTATTATGTAATTACTTAGAGTGATAAAACTCTTAGAAAACACTAACTGCAAAAAGGATTTTGGTCTGAAAAATGACTTCATAGTAGGAGATAATACACTTGCAAAAGGTCATAAAAAACATCCTCTCCCCCACTGGTAAAGGTCTGATACCTGTCTGCTTGCTGATGATTGCAAAAAAAATTTAAAAAGGGAGTAATAATTGTGGAATGGTTCACTTCAGAACAATAGCTGCGGTTTATTTTTGCAATTTTTCTGCACAGAAGTTGGTTTTTAAGTCCTAAGAATTTTACTTAATGAAACTGTACAACATAGGTTGTACACATTGTCAAATAAAGAGAGTTCCCTTGAGATGACAATGTCAAACCTATAGCGCCTCTTTCCTTCCAGTGTTTGTTTGTTTTAATACCTCTGGAAAGGTACTAAAGCGGTGGAAAATACCTCCTTCCTCCTGTGTCAAAGCCTGCAAAACACAGTAGAATGACAGAACCCCCTGCACAAGGTGGCATTTTGCATGTTGAGATTTGCTAGACAATATTCTATTCCTGAAAGTCCTAAAACCAAAGCAAGTTCAGAAATGGATATCATTTAGGAGCAGGCATTGGGTTAATTTCAGTAGTCACTTGTGACTCAAACTATTGTTAAGATTACTACTGAAATCATTTATATTGGAGATTTTTTTTTCTATTTCAGTTATCTACTTTTTGTTTTCTTACAAGCCCCTACACTTTATGCCTGTAGTATTCTGCATTCTATTCAGTATTTCTATTCAGAAAGCATAGTTTTACCTGTGGCTTAATATTCTGGTATGGGCAATAGCTTTTGATATACTTCCTACATTTTTCATCTTCTAATGGATTTCCCCATTCTTCTTGTTCCTCAATTGTCAGTGGGAGATGAGTTTTCATCATTGTATTTAGAACATCTACGAAAGGAGCCTTAGAAGTCATTAAAAAAAAAAAGTTAACAAACAGGACAAAGGACCTTGAATATCTGAATCAAGGTGTACCCAAACAAATGAGGAATTTGTGAGCTTTGAATTGTAATGTTTCCAATTCTGAAAGTGGTAGGGGGAGGCAGAAAATACAATTTAATATTACAGCCTGTAGAAGGTCTGCAGCAACTCACCTGTAAAACCATGGCTCTGATCAGTGCTGGGTCAGTGTTGCATAGGGCTCCTGCAAGAACTCCCCCAGCACTGGCAGCTGCCAGGGCTGTGTGTTTGGGCTGAGAAAATCCCAGCTGGTGCAGCAGTGTGATGCAAGCCCTGAGGTCATGGAGACCATTGAGTTTATTATGCTGACATCCATCTCTGTGCCAGCTAAGGCCCTGCTCTCCTCCACCCCTGAAATTCAAAGCAATTCAAGTTGGAGTCTCTTCAGAAAACATTACATGATGTAGCTTCAGATAACCAAAGAACAGCAGCAGCCACAGAGCCACAAATCACAGTTTGCTTTCGCAATTAACTCTTCTCTGTTTCTGCCTTTACCCTTCTTTATGGCTAAGAGAGACAACATGAAGGCAAAATAAATCCATACATGATGATTGATGAAAATGCTAACTGTATAACTCTGTGCCCTCATGTGCTTGTGTCCCGGAACCCACAGGTAAAGCAACGCTTTAGGAAATGACATTTTCATTGTAGGCAATACAAAATCAGATAATATTATTATCTTTTTATACAGGAAACTATGAAAATATCGAAAACATTTCCAATACTTCCATTACTAACACTATTACTTATTAAAAACCGTAAAATAGTATTTCTGAGCTCCACACCAGACTCTCAGGATTTGTCTTCTGCCTAGCTTAAATTCTGAGACTGTTAGAAAGTTGGGCTTGGGGGTTTCTTTTCTCCCTAATTTGTCAATTTCAAATGCTACTTGGAATGTTACATTTTGTAAGACAGAATTATAAAAATAATTTATATTTCTTTCTATGCAACCACAATTTTGGTTCTAAGCCACCTGAAGCTTCCTTTTCCGGTTTCAAATTTAAAATGGACTATATGATTAGCCTGCCATCTTTGGATGAAGAATCCATCTTCACGTAGGACTGACTTGCATCTTAAGATACTTAGTGGGGTGCGAGGAAGAACAGCACCATGCTTGCCACTGAGTATAGCAGACTGAATATATTTGCTGAATTTGTTTTGGGACAGGTATTTCAAATAATTACTCATTCCTCCCCTTCCTTCCCCTCCCTAAAGTGATTCTTTTGTTATCTTTAGCTACTGAGAAAAATTTGAAGTCTATTGTACACTGCAGTTTTATAAAACTGGTGGATTCGTAGCTAAACTGGAGACAAAGGATTTAGCCAATAAAAGAACAAGGGTTGCAGGTTAAATGCTTAGTTGTTGCTGTAGAAGGTAAATGGCTTTCAGAAGACACAGACTGATCATTAGCACACAATGCTCTCAGAAAGAGAGGGAGGTAGCATGTCACTGCAATTTGAGCGTGTTTCTGAAATTTTTCTTGAGCAAAGAGGAAACAAGAAGTAATGAGACTTAAAAAGATTAAAAGCTCCACACAGCCATCATGTAGATTTAAGAAACCTAAAATGCAGTGTGCTTTTGTGTTTCTTTTTCCCTGAGGTAAATTTAAATACGACATAAACTAAAAAATCTAAGAAGAGATGAATAATTAGGTATTAGTACACGAAAAAAATTATTTCGGTACATCTTCAGTTGTACATGAATATCCTGCAAAATACAATCTTATTTCCATTTTATATTTGACTTACCTAACATGGCAATATGCTAATATCCAACCCTCTTCAATTAACATCAGCTTCTCTTCTTTAAAGCTCATGTTCAAATCTATGCCATAAGCTCCGTATACATGAACTAGAAGTGGTCTCCTGTGTAGTTCTTTATAATTCTTATTACGAAAAACCGTAATTGGCACCAAAGTTTCATCCTGGAAAAGAAGGAGTAGTTTTACAATAAAGGACATTGCAGAAATCTCAATGACACATGGCAATGAAAACTTCAATTATTTATTTTAAAATGTGTTTTTTTGATTACAGTAATTTTTTTTCACTTAGAATGAACAAAGCACTCTTGAAAAATAAAGCATGAGACTGAACCTCTGCTGTGTGGGCTTACAGATGCAGAGTATAAATTCCTTTAAGTGCAACACCTGAGGAGTTTTTAAACTACCAAAGCACCCAAGTCTTCCTTCCCCCTTTAACACCAAGAATATATGTTATTAGCAATAGTTTACCACTTACCACAGTTTATTATACCACTCTTTATTAACATCTCCAAATTTTTAAACTCAGGCTGTTAAAACTTTCCTTTCTAGGTCTGCACTGTGCAGCTGGTTGTGGGGTGTTCTTTTCAACAGCTGGCACCTTTTTCATTTATCATGTGGAGTACAATACCATACATCAACCAGCAATTCTCACTTATCCTAAGATTCTTGACTCATCATGTGCTGTTATCTCCTCTGGAATACCCAGGTTAATGGGAAAAAAATCACGACTCTTTCTTGTTCTTCTCTATAGCACTGAAGAAAACACCCACTGTTTAGTAACTATAGCACCAACTGCTCTTTACATTTTTTAATCTCTGTTCCCTGCCAAATGCACTTTCTTTAAATGGGGGGGAGGAAGGAAAGAATAAAAGGAATGGGGAAAAGACTGAAAAATCTTACCTTGCTTTTAGCTAGTAAACGTGTAGTGTGACAATTCGTAATAATTGGTACCTCTTGCACAGCTTGTTCAATGAGATTATTTTCTTTAAATGAATATGCAAAACGCTTAGGGGGGTGTACTGGGGAGGAGAGCTGAAAATAGCAAGTGCTGGTGGTATGTTCAGGATGAGATTCCAATTCAAATTCACAGGCCCACGTAGGGAGCTGAGAAAACATGGCATTTCAAGTGAGACCCTTACACTGCTTCTGTAAATTTTGCTTAATGTGTCGTTTAGAGTAAAAGACTTTGGATATTAACTAATTATCTTCAGTTTCGATGTAGCACAATCTGTATTTCTTTTAAATCCAGTAATGAAACAGTCAAAAACTGAAAGACTGATGAACTTTTCCCCTGAGGCCATTGGATAAAGTTGGATGATGAAATAAAAGAGAAAAATAAATTCAAATTCACTTTAAAATCGGCATTAGTGCAGATATTTTAAAAATAAAACATCTGAAATGATTCTGCATTAGTTTTATTTTTTAGATCCTATTTGTCCTTGCATTTCCAGTTCTACTTCAACACATTATACAGCCAAGTCCATGTCAGCTATTATGCTTTTACTGTGAGTTAGCTCAGTAATGCTAAGCCACTGAAAACCCCTGCCTCTTAACTTTGTTCCTAGTGCCAGCCATTGTGAAGAAGAAAACCTTTTCCTGGCACATTCACCCTCAGACACTTACTGTTATTATATTTAAGGTTTTTAACTCTGCTAAGAGTGAAAGAAATCAAGATTCATTCTTTGAGAGCAGCAGGGACATAGCCAAACCCTCTGCCAGACCATTACTTACTTGGGTTAGGTTGCTAGAGGCTTCTGAAAAGGGAGCAAAAGTCCAAGTTCTTCTGAGTAACTGCAGGCCCTTTCTGAATAAATAAACTACAACCATTTTAAAAAATGAAGATTTTGGAGACCATACAGTGTACTTTGTTGGGAACCTTTTTCTGTAGCAGTTTTACAGAGTGCAGCATTGGCAGCTTGATGCAATAATCTTGTGAATTGTTCAGGCTGTATTTTTCAGGAAAACAAATCAATTAAATATATTATCTGAATGGTCTTCAGAAATCATGGATTTGGATTGAGTCACTTTGTTTTTAATCCACAAGTATTTAACAACTAGGGAAGGGAAGCAAATACTTTGCACCAATTGTACTGCAAGATCAACTCTTCCCATTTATTATGGGACAGTGTCCATACTTGTTTTCTGAACATTAATCTTTTTCCTGTGGCAGGAAACACCACTGAGTGTAACCAAAAATAGGCCCAGTAAAACTAAGTAGAGTGTTTAGGGAACCAAGTTCTATTTTACATTAGAAATCAGCTGTACTCTGAAGAGCTTGACTGTAATCCATTGAAGAAAGAACTGACTCACAGAATAGCTGCTCTTTCACTTTCTAAATGCTTCAATAAGCCACCACATGAAATCCTGAAGAAAAGCCACATGTCATACAATTAGTCATAATGATGATCTTGGCAGTATTAATAGTTTCCAAACCACCTTTACTTTTGGAATTTATCTTTGCTTTCATTATGTTATGTTAAAAAAATATTAAATCATGCTGGAAAATTTTTATGCTGCTTAAGCCAAGCTAAAACATACCTTTATTGACCGAACTGAGTGTGAAATGAAAGAAATCACATTTAAGTAAAGATGACCAGCGTTCTTCAGGAACATAATACACTCATCACTGAACATCTCAAAGTCTACTAGCTTGGTTTTCTTTTCCAGTGCATAAACCAACTGCCAGTTCTCCTTGCTACTGGAAGCTACTGGTGCCTTCATCAACTATATATAAAAAAAAAAAAAGAACAACCTTGTATTACTAAAATGTAGTTAAGAGTTACAAATGAGACTTATAGGTGATCTCATACAACATTTTTCTTGCAAAACAATACTTATTTATACTTGGGGTGTTTGCCTGTCTAAAACTGGAGATTTTTAAACTCCCTTAGGTAAAATGGAAGAACAATTTAGTAACATTTGGAGAAGACCAAGCCTCAGAGATTAAACTAGATAAGATGTTAATGCAGTAAGTGCTTTCAGCATGGCCAGGAGAATTGTAGGTGGGTTTGATTACATAGACTGAGATCACCAATTTAAATTTTGATATAGGGGAAATGACTGTTAAAGCAAAGTCATTTTTTGATGCTGTCAAAAGAGTTAGGATCAAACTGGCATGCTACAGGAGAGACTCCATGCAGCACTATCAGTCTTTTTAATCCATGCAGCTCTCTCTGAAATTATTTCAGTAGGCTGTGAAGGACAGAATTAAAAACCAACCTTACTATTTCTATATGACCTGCAATGGGTATCTAAATTGATCCTATGGATGTAATTATCAGTGAAAATTGCCTTATATTCTGCAGGTTCTCCATGTGTAGTAAGAATGTATAACTGGTCCTTTCTGTGCTCGATGTGGTAAATGACCCCTGTGGTTCGTGTTTGTACAAGAGCAGGTGACTCAAAGGGATGTCTGCAGTCAACCAGCCAGACTTCTGAGGTTGTCTTGCTGTTGCTGTTGATAGTGAGAAAACGCCTGTCTTTTGTGCAATAAAGGTCTACAAAGAATCTGTGGGGAATAATTAAAAAAAGAAAGAAAAGAAAAAGCTTAAATTTTATCAGTATTTTAAAAATACATCAGTTGTTTCAGAATCATAGGCTTCCATCTCAAGGTAAGAAACAGCATTCCTGTAAGTAGACTGGAGAAATTTCAGGCTACTTGGCTCCCAGACCCACTTCTGCTGCATTTACCATGAGATTTAAAAACCCACAATCTTCTGTGTGAAATCTGAAATCTGCAAGGAAAGCAGTTCAGTTGTTGCCCAACTGCATCCAGGTTTTTGCATCACTGAGCTAGACTAGAAGCCCACTGATGCAAACAGGAGTTAACATTTCAGGCAAAATGTAGAACTTTTTATTGAGCTTGTAATCCTATTAAAAAAAAAAGTAGTTACGGATAATTAAATTAATAAATGATGATATCATGTGGGAACAGCAATAACAAAAGTAAAAGCTATTATAAAAATAAATTGATAAAATGTCTATGTGCTACTGACCTAACTCTGTGTGAAGCAAATAAGACAAAAAGTACTATTTTAAAAAAAAAGGCATGGAGGCTTAAGTGAGGCAAAATGGACAGTGTAGCAGTGATAAAGCTGGAAACTAGGAAGTGATTTTGGAACTAAGAAACGAAGAACTATCTACTGGTTTTAAATGCCTCTAAAATCTAGAAAGAGAAAGCAGAATGATAATCAGTGGCTGGATGCTAGTAGTAGAGAAGTTCAGGCTGAAATTCAGATTCAGATTTCTGTGAGTCATCCTAATTAACTGGAATGTCACATCTTGGATGAGAACAGTCTGTTTGCCATTTTGAATCCTTAAGATTGGATGTCTCTAAAAGCAAAACTGTCCAACACAAAGATCCAGACTCCATCACAAAAATGCAGGGTTGAGTACCATAATCTGTGTCATACTGATCAGACACACGACTGAAATAATGATCTCTCTAGAATTCAGAATATTTCACTGGTGAAGAAAAGAATGCTTTACAAAGCATTTTCAGTGCCTTTAATTATGTGCAGGTGGAAGAACTCACCTTTTTTTGGTACTAATGTTTTTTCTAATTGTACCCTCTTAACATCCTTAGGAGGACAGGCACAGAGAGGAACCTAAAGCCTGCAAGAAAAATCAGCCTCCTGCCTTTCTAACACCCATGAATTTGGCAAGAATGTGGCACTGCATTCAGTAGAGATTCCAAGAGTTGAGCTCTGCTGATCCTGCCTCTAAGCGGGTGGAGCTGAAATGCATGTCACACTTCTCCCCAAGTAGTCTGACCTTGATATTACATTTTCATTTATCTTTGTAGCTTTTTTTTAAGGAAGTCAAGAAATCTTCAGGTTCTAAGAAAATATTTGACTGCATCTAGAAAAGCTGGTGAGATACAGAACAGAACTGCTCAATGACAATACAAAAGAATGTCTTGCCATCTCTGATGAAGGAGTTCAGGTATGAGCTGCAATAGCACATGAACCTTTAGAGTAAGTTTCTAGAAGATTTACTGTAATGACTGTGACCTTCAGAATTATGCCAACAGTTTCCCTGTGGGGAAGTGCCAGGTCAGTGCAACTTTGTTTTCCAAAACTATGCATCAAGTGCAGCTGGAAAAAAAGGATCTTATTTATTCCATCTCCACTGCACATTTTTTTCTGTGTTTTTTTTTTTCTTCTGATGAAAATATAATTGAAATTTCTTTACTGAATATGTAACTTGAATTAAGAATAATCACAAATATTAGTGGAATGCTTTATAAATATACTACATGCTACAATGCTGAAGAACTAGTTCTGCACTCCATTTAGCAAAAAGCCTTCCTGTCTTCTTAAACCACTGCTTAAAGAAAGGTTATTGAGAGGGTATTCAGTCAACAATAGTTCTGTCTCTTGGAATGTTGTAATGATTTTGCTCATCCATTACCCAAAGCAAGGATTAGCCTGAACTTACATTTGGTTTTTTTTTAAAGATGTATCAGACATCAATAGCAGAGAAAACAAAATGAAATCCACAGTCTGATTTACCCTGTATGAAACTGTCACACATTCATTAAAGGACACCCTGACCTGAGAGTGACCTTGACATTTATAAACTCAGCTGAACTCATGAGGTAGGAGAGGAAAGTTAAATCTCTGTTGATCACATATCAAAAGGAGAACAGAGCACATTCTTAGGCTGTATAAGACACTACTGACAGCAGAACACAAAAATGCATTTTACCATTTGAAATATTATATGGAACACATTGTTTTCCAAACCAGTTACATTTTACATATCAAATACTCTAAAATATGTAAAGGACTTGTTATATTTTAGGTAAGTATTACCTTGCATCTTGTTCTGTATAAACTAACTTTGTGTGTTTCTGGTAAGTCAAAGTGGTCATGAACACATTCTGGCATTTAAGGTTCTTCTGAGTTGTGTAATAAAGAACATCATTTGCAGCCCATTCTGGAAAAAAAAAAGACAAATGCATATCAAATTCAGAACAGTGTATATATAATATTACTGAGGGGAAATGGGAGTTCCATGGACACTGGACCCAGTGCTGAAAAAGGTGGGTTGTAGCTGACATGGAACTGAAGACAGCACTTCTACACCCTGTGGGGACTGAGGTAAGAGCCAAAAGGTTTTTCCATGTTTTCTCTGGATAGCACACAACAAGAATCTCATAATGTATTGGAAAAAAAACAAGCAAAAAAAAAGCAGAGGTTGCAGGGCCCAGTAACAGGAAGCTCTTGACCCTGTGTGGGTTCTGGAGGTAACAGGAAAATAGGAGACACGTGGCTGTTTAAAACAGCAGAGAAGTAGAGGTTTACATGGAGTCAGCAACATAATCATAAGCTCATGTGACTGCACACAAGCCTTTTAGAGAAAAGAGATGATGCATGTGCCCCACGGGTACTGCTGAGATAAAAATTCTCCAGTTTTCTATGCTTTTGTATGTGTTCACCAACACAGAAAGGTATAAATACAGGAACCTTGTTATTCTGAAGTTATTCTGACTGATCCAGCCACATTCCTGCCATGTCTGCTGCTCCCACAGACACCAAAATGATGTTTAACACACATGCTTTTAAAAGCTCTTGTATGGTGTCTTATGCATAAATACTGATTTTCAGTGCAAAACCGAGGGAAGTGCAGCACCAGAGTAACACAGACACTTTGCCTTCTGAACAGCACTGTGGCTCCAAAGTGCACAGGCAGCTGAGAGTTCACAATGAAGACAAGCCTTCAGAGGGGAAATCCAAGTTCTTCTATAGCCTAGCCCATAAAAAATCATGGTGTAAATTTTCAGGAACTCCTGTTTGTCTCCCTGCTATTGTATCTCACTCAATACTAGTACATAAACTTTGCAAGTGGTTGTAAGACCTAATTCTCTTGCTCATGACTGAGGCACCTCTGTGCTTCATGATACCTCTGTACCTCACTCACACCTGACTTAATTTTACAGAATTTACCATTCTGATAGTCATCTTCTGTACTCTTATTATCTGTCACACCCTTTTAGGCAACAGGATGCTGGTTTCTTAACAGTACTGATTCTTCTGCATCAACCTAGATAGATGTTCAAATCAAGTAAAGTGTAAAATGTCATTGGCAAATTTGCATGTTTAGTTTTCAACTAAAGGCATTATAGTCTTCAGTGTGGAAACACAACACCAAATTCTTGCTACTCCTCGTTTTTTTAACAAGGAAGTTTTACCTAGAGTTTTATTTTTTTGCCCTGCCCAGGCAAACTGTTTACTGCACTAAATGTGCTTGATGACATCTAACAATCCAATCCAAAGTACAAGATGTGGAACACTGTATGCATACTATTATACTTGTATCACTATACTCTTTGATATACTATAAAAAAAGGATGATTTTCCATTCACTTCAATTCACCTCTGTGTCTTTTAACACCAATGTAAAGCCTATCATCTATTCTGAAAGAATTGATTCAAGGCTTGGCTAACTTCATTGGGCTCTAAAGTGTGACCCACATCCAGGATTCCAGTTGAAATTCCAGCCAATATTAACTAGTAGGTAGTACTTCCAAGTTTTCTTGCAAACTTTTCAAGCAAAGCTAACTGTCTACAGCTACCAGTGACTTCAGTTGTAGCTGTAAGGTTTTATCAGCTAGAATATTCCTCAGAAACATCTTTATATGACAGTCATGTCACTATATTTTTAATACAGCATATTGGATTCAATACAAAAAATTATATGCAAGAATGTTCTAACATGTGTAAGTGCTTGCTTTTACAATGAAGGAAAACTTGTATCCAGAAAGCAGTCCCTTTCATCCACATCAGATAACCTGTAAGTGTGCAGCCTTAAAGAAATCATAAAATAAGAAACAATTCAACATCTATAAGGATTAACTGCTGCCTTCATTAAAAAAAAAGGTATTTGTAAACTAAGAAAAATGTTGTGTTGAAAGCTTGTGTGATCCACAGGATATTAATAAACAACTTACCGAAGCTAAATACACTTGGAATTACTTTTTCCACAACAGGAAAATTACCAAGTTTCATAATAATGCAGGTTGCCTCTTCAGAATTTTCACTTTTTAAGCTGATGGCCATGTATCTCTGATCTGGTGAAATTCTGATCCGTTGAATAAAGGCATCAGAAAAGCCAAGATCTTCAGTACTGAATAAAATGTCAGCATTTCCTTCATCTACTACATGGAAAAAAGAGATAGCAAAAAATCCTGTAATTAAGACACTGTCAAAACGAACGGTGATTGTTAATGTCTGTATTTAATAAATCTGCCTCCAGTATTCACAAACATTCTACTGGATTTTACCAACACCAAATACCTGTCTTGTAAGATATTTGCAAATGCACTTCCTAAAAATAAACAAAAAATTACAGTTCCAAGGAAAAATACTCCTGTAGTTATTACTAAAAATATTTTAAAAGTGTAGATCTTGGCTTCTACTAAACATATTGCATTTCAAAGCTCAGGGAGCTAAAGCACAGTTGTTTTTAATAAATGTTCTTTTCCTGTTATCAAAATGTTAAGTTGGGGCTCTGAAAAGAAGTGTCTTCTCTCTTTCCTCTCCAGTAACTTGCCTTAGTATCAATATATAATATTCTCTGACTCTCTTTACCTCACCTTTTCAGATTCAGGAGTCTAGAATTATTACTCTATTACAGAATTGTATAAAAGTATTTTTAGTTAAGAAACAGACAAGTTAAGCATTAATGCAAGGAAAGAACACCTTAGTGATACATGTACACCCTTTTTAAGAATCCTGCCATATTAGGAAGAGAAATTCCTTACCATCATCTGCTTTTGCAAGAAATATGCAGCCATTCTCTTCAAAGTACACATTCTCTCCACACCTCATCTGTTCAATACAAACACATACTTCAAGTCCAGCATACAATTAGACTATTTCCTTTGAATCCCTATATACAGTAATTTTTCTGTACAGCAGGATTGTAACATGTAACAAATTATAGTGAAGAGTAACAAATGTAACAAATGAGAATGTATATTCCGTACTGAAGAAGGAATTGCACACATCAGAAAGGTTTTCTCACTTAGGGTACTTAAGCTACCTCTGCCTGCTCTAAATTTCACAGAAGGCTCAGATCACCTGCAACTGCTCTTGCAACTTAAAATGTCTTGTATTCTTTATCCAAAAGTCAGATGGTTATTTTATCTTTACTTGGTTTTGCCTATGGAGAAATTAAGGTAAATTCATTGTCATAACACGTATAAGATGCTCTAAACAAAAGCTGTTACTATCGACAATTATTAAAATATTCCAAACTTCTCCTAAAAAATTTCAGTAGAACAGTAGTTTATAGCAGAAATGGCCTCACTGTCTTTTAGTTGTAGTCAGTGATGGGAAATGTTTTTATTGTTTGCCACTTACCCTTGGGCTTCCTGAATTGAGTGTATACATGTTGTGCAATTCTTCCAGTTTTTCTTTGATTCTCTTTGTCATAGCTTTGTATGTTGATGAAATGTCATTCCAGTTTTCCTGCTCTGATTTCAGAAGGTTCTTGTGCAAAAGGTCTGAAGTTACTAGGGGTGTATTTTGCTTTCTTTTGGAAGGCACTTTTGTTCCTTCCTGCTAAGTAAGGAAAGACAACAATGGCTACAAGCCAGCACACTGCACACCAATCTGAATTCATTGAGGCAACATCTCCTGAGCCACAGGCCCAAAACCACCTTTGCATTATTACAATAGTACATGCCAATAGAAAAGAAAAACTGCAGTTGGAATATGGTTTTTTTTATAACTCTTCCTGATCTTTTGGGGAGGCACTGTCAAACGTGCGTTACTTGACACATTTACTGAGATCTTATCTTCTAAATTTAGGACACTATTAATTGACTATAAGTAAATATGTTTGTTCCCATTCTAGAACTACGTTTTCATTTTTATGGAATTCTATTATTTTTCCTTTTACACAGGTTTCTTTCCTAATTTCCTGTCTTTAGAGTATAATTTCTTGTTTCCTTTCCTAGATAACACCACCCACACCTGTCCCTGTACTTAGAAGTCCTAGCAGCTTGTTCAGGTTCTTGCTCCACCTCCTCAGAAGTGTTAATATGAATGTTCATAAGGTGCAGAATGAAGAGAAGCAGTGAACTGATATGGGTTCTGCAACAATTTTATCAGGAATAAGTTTAAGGATCTGGTTTTCCATGAAATATGAGACTACTGCTACCTCACTGCCAACAAAGCTGTCTTCTATTGTAAAAATGTTAAAAATGTGTTAAAACTGCTAGAGCAATGCTACTTCCTCCTGCATGCTATGACATCTCACTCGCTCAAGTAATATGCCTTACAACATCCATTACACTACATAACACCGCACAGATCACACAAAGTAGCATTTTACAACATTCAATTTATGATGTGACTGTGTCTAAGCTTAAAAAGCAGCCTATGCTTCATACCCCATCCTCACTTTCCATCAAGAACTGTTTGGTTTGTTCCTAGTTTGTCTTCAGACACGCATGAGAACAAAAACGTGAATGTTTCAAGTAGACTCTGAAGGGAAGCCATCTGCTCCAGTTACCAAACTCCCTATGAACTTAAAGCACATCACTGATGAGAGCTGAGAGTGTCTGTCACTGATTCAGAGCAGTGCTTCCTCTCACCTGGCACAAGGCAAAGAAATTGTGAAGGCTCTTGGAGAAGCTCTGGAGCAACTGAGTGATTGGTCAGGAGAAAGAAACTTCTGGGTGCCAAAGCTGCACCACCTCATCCCAGTCACTGGAAAAACTGTTGTAAGAGAACACCATCCCCCAAACTAGATGCAACCAAATAAAAATCTCACAGTGGCCATAAATGAATACTTAGGAAAGCATAAGAATGGGACAAGCCAGATTATCTTCCCCAACAGGTATTCCCCCAGCCTTCTGTAATTTTAGCTCAGGAATTTCCTGACCTGAACATGGTTTATGGATATTTAAAAAGTCTCTCTCATATACGTCTCCCCTTGTACCTATGTAAAATTTTAGCAACCACAACTTATTTTGACAACTTCCATACTTTATGAATCTTTTGGTGATTGCTCTCCTTTTGTTTTCAGCAGTTGCCATGGTAATCATTTGGCAATATTACATACAGCTGGTGGTCACAGTGTAGGGATCTATTAAGAGTTACTGTACACCTCCCTGCCTGGGGAAAAACCAGTAATCTAGAAAGATTTTCAGGCTAGCAGACGATCTCAGTGGCAACTGCTGTGCAAACATTTGCTCCAAAGCAAAGAGGCACAGCCTCCTTTCAGGTGAAAACCACGTGTTTGTATCCTGGGACCAGTGTCACAGAGCAGTATTTGTGTTAGTGAAGTGCCAGTGAACAAACTGAACAACGCATTCTTGTCCATCCAGCCCTCCTATGTTCTCCTTGAAACATTTGCTTACATTTGAGACACAGACTTGGGAACTCTTTACTTTTTGGTGACAAATAAAAGTTACAAGATGAACTTTGCGTCACCTCTGAAGAAACACTGTCAACTTGATACAATTTTAGGACAACCACCCATCCATCTGAAAACATGTTTAGGATCAAATAAACCAAAACATAAATATTATTAAACAGTACTTATGCATATAAGTCAGTTTCCAGGCTGTCATGCTGCAGCAAACTTTTATCATACCTTTAGCAAAATCTGTATTAGAAACACTGAGACAGAAGACCTAAAATTATTTCAGACTGTTTTCTGACTCTGTGTATGATATACTGCCATCCAATTACACACCATTTATTTACGTAAGTCAATGCAAATACCTTTTAAAGTACAGTTTAGAACATGTGAGCACAATTATGAGATGTCAATATTATATTTTAATATGATGGAAACCATGGCTTATTGGTCAATACGGAAAACTCAACTTTTTTTTGAGCCAGCTCAGAGTCTGGTATCATCAGTTTGGATACTTTGCCTCTACACTAGCTGGCTGATCTCTCCCTGCAGTTTTCTCCTGACACTTTACGTAAGTCTGGAAGATACCAATTTTTTCAAAATTACTACAGTGGGAAAATCAACCAAAATGCAGCTTTATGTCAAAACAGGATAGGAAAGTTGAACAATGGTGCATGTCTTTGAACATAACTGATATCCTAGACTTTATCCCTCCGCTTCAAATTCTTTGGGAAAAAATGTGTTTCTTCAACATGTGAAAAGTATGACTGGCTCCCCTAACAAATGTGCCAAGGTAGTTGTTGATATTAAGGCTATACTTAAACAGCATACCTTGCAGGAAAAGAATCTGCATGGCAGGATGCTTCCAGGTGGTGCAGTCCTGTGGGTGCATGTACTTTCTGAACAGTCCAGGATGTGGCACTTTTTTGGTTTAATTTTACTGTAAGGACACATTGTTTGAGGAGGGTTATGCTTAGAGTAGTACTTGGCACTGAAGCGCAGCCCTTGAAGAAGATTTCGCAGTCCAGCACAGCACATCCTAACCTTCATTTCTTGATAGCCAACCTGAAATTTCTGAAAATCCCAAAATGCCCATCATTTACACTGTCTGTGTGAAACATACACAATGTAAACTGCAGGCCAAACTTCGTCTATCAAAGAAATGCGATTGATTCACAAGGTAAATAAAACGAGAAGAAAATAAGTGAAACTTAGCCTGTTTGTTAACAGCTGGTACCCACATTTTAACCTGCACATTCCTGGCGGCCCAAAGTTTCACTCTAGTGAAACTATGAGCAGAAGGGGAAGTGCAACCGTGTACGTCCAAACGCTGAAGAACAAGGCACTGAGAAAGTTTGGAGAAGTCGTCCCTCCACTTCCCAATTATCTAACCCCAAACCCAGGCTTTCTCCCGAGGGTCCCCCGACAGCAGGAGCTAAACCCCGTTCGCAGGAGCACTGCGGGGACCAGCCGCACGTGTCCCGCCGGGGTCGGCGCGGCCCCGCTCCCCGCCAACACTGCCCGTCCGCCCGCGGCCCGCGCAAGGACTCGCCGTGCCGCTCCCGCCGCTCCTCCCGCTCCCGCTCCCATTCCCGCTGTGCCGGGACTGCCCGGACGAGATTCCAGGCGGGCGGCCGCGCTCCCAGGGGCGCTGCCCGTACCCAACATGGAGGCCGGGCGCTTCAGCCGCGGCGGGGAGCGCCGCTGATGTCAGCGCCGGGACGCGGATCGGCGCGGCCGGGCGGGCACGGTCCCTGGCGCGGCTTTCCCAGGAAGCTGCCGTGCCGCGTCCAGTCCTGTCCCCGGGCGCGGAGGCCACGGGCGACTTGTCCTGAGGCGCGCCCCGGCCGTGCCGGGCTCGAAGAGCACCGCACTCCTCGGCCGCCGAGAGCGGCTCGGCGCTGCCCTTAACAAAGATGGCCGCCCCCCTCCTCCCGCTCCATCCCTAGCCCGGCCGGTCCCGCACCCACTGGATGCTCGNCGGCTGCTCGGACAGGTAGGGGGAGCCCGCGGGCGGGAGGGGCCGGCATGGCGCGGCGGGTCGGCGGCGCAGCCTGGGGCAGCGCGGGGTCTCTCCCTGTTCTCTCGGGCCGGGCTGTGGCCCGGGCGGGCGTGCGGGGAATCCCGCGGGCGGGCGGAGTGCTGCCCGCCCCCCTGACAGAACGATTGCGAGCAATACAGTTGCGAGAAAAAATGTGGTGGACCACGTAAAGGGGCTTGCAGCACTCTTGCTGGAAAATATGATAATAATAAAAATATATACACGTATATACGCAGCCATAGCTCTCTGAAGATAGGAGAAGTGGAGGGGCAGGCACTGATGCCTTCACTCTCGTGACCGGTGACAGGACTTGAGGGAACGGCCTGGAATTGTGTCAGGGGAGGTTTAGGTTGGATATTAGAAAAAGGTTTTTCACCTAGAGGGGTGGCTGTGTACTGGAGCAGGCTCCCCAGGGCTGTGGTGTCAGGCACCAAGCCTGACAGAGTTGAAGCATTTGGACAATGCTCTCAGTCACATGGTATGACTCTTGCAGTGTCCTGTGCAGGGCCAGGAGTTGGACTCGATGGTCCTGATGGGTTCCTTTCATCTCAGCTTATTCTATGATTTTATGATTCTAAAGTGTGCCTTCAGTAAGTCCCCAAAACTGTCCGTGGCCTGTGTTAAGGGAAGAGCACCAGCATCTCATTGGCGCCCCACCGCCTGAGGGCACTTAGGGATTTTCAGGCCGTAGTTTAACACCTTCCATCGATGCTGCTGGGGCTGGTTGTTGTAGCTGCCACCTCATTCCTGCTCTTTGCTCACTGCTCCCCAGACTGCCTTTTGCAGGGAGCTGGGACGTAGACCCTGCTCTCCTGGAAGTGAAAACTGTGCTTTGCTGAGGAGGAGTGCCTGGAGGAGGGTGAGGAGGAAGAAGGAGCAAGCGGTGACACCTGTGCTGTGGTGAACAGCAGCTTCCCAACTCCAGTCTTCCACAGTGTTTTAGACCCTTTCAGAGCAGTGCAAGGTTGGAGAGGATTCCTGTGCAGATGAGCGTAGGCATAAAGGCTTAAAACCCCTAGACTGTTTCATTGGTTGTTATTGTTATGGGATGTGAAATTTACAGTCCTGACTCCAGTGTTTGGTTCTGTTCAGATGGACATCTGGAGCTGCCTATGGACCGCTGTCACTGAGAGGGTGGAGAGGTGGCACTGCATCAGTGGTGGCAGCTGGGTTGGAAGGGGCACCTGGCTGCAGCTGGGTCATGGAGTGGGAGGCCTGAGGACATCAATATTGCATTTTGTGTGTGCTTTTGGTTTCTAAAATTGCCAGTCCTGTTCAACGGGACCAACTTCTGATTTATTATATTCCAAAACAGCAAATGTCGAAGTTACTGGGAGGAATATCAGGTTTGTCTTTGTAGGTTTCTGTTCTAGCAGACTATGTAAGCTGCACTCTGTGGCTATACTAGCTGTTATTTCTTCTCAACACATACTGCCTTTGGCATATTCCTGTCTCTTAAAATCATAAGGAGCTTTTCATAACAATAAAATGGGGCTGTGGAAGAGCACGTGTAGGTATTTGGGGAAAAGGCTTCTGTTTCTTTCTCAAACTACATGTATTTGTGACCTTTTCCTCTACAGATTCCCTTGGTTTTTCCATGTTCTTTAGCTTTTCTGTTGATTTTTGTATGGTACGATGAGCAAGGATCAATTTAATCTTACTGGTACATCTGAAGTAAAAATCAGTTCTGTGCTCTTTGCTACAGTGGTGCTCAGATCTATCTATGGATTGGAAGAAGGTATCAACCTCCCTTTAAATCCATTTTTAAAGGAGCACTGTCAAAGTGTTTCTTACAGTGCTTTTGAAAGCGCTTTTCATACTGCTTATAATAACGCCTTATGTGAAATCAGTTCTGTGGTGTGTTTATGTATTGAATTTGCTTTCAATGCACACACAAATTGATTTACTATGGTAAGGATGCTTGAGTGCATGCTCACTGATTTAATTAAGAAAAAAAAGCCCTTTTATGAGGTATCCTCAGAAGCTAGCATAAAGAACCAGGGGTTTGCGTAATTACCTGTGTATTCTTTATCAATGAAATGTTTTATGTATGTGCTGAGCTTGAAGTTTGGCAATATTTTTAAACTTAGCCTGTCAGAATCAAGGAAAGTATTTTTTACATTTAAAAAAATGCTAAGGGAAGTTACCCATTTACTGTACATTTGTAAATGACTGGATAAGTTTTCTAAACCTGTGTTCTGAGCTCTGCCAGTCTCTGTGGCTGATGACATTATCCAGACTGTAGTTTTCAGCAGGGAAATTAGAGAAATAGGCATGCATTAGGTTCCTCCCTACATATACATTTGCTCCCTATGGAAAGTTTCATGAAATCTGTAAGCTTTATGTTTATCCTGCCTGTTTCCTTCCTCTTTCTCTTCTCACACAAGCCTCAGAATCATGGACTGTGCTGAGCAGGAAAGGACTCACAAGGATCTTCCAGTTCAACTCCTGGCCCTGCACAGGAGCATCCCCAAGAGTCACAACACATGCCTGAGAGTATCTTGCTCACCTGCTAATGTGTTTTAACTTCCAGAATTGAAGAAAAAAAGCTAAACCGAGGACAGATCAATGACTTTTTTTTCCTGAACAGAAGCACTTCTAAAACAATTTTTCATCTCTTCCTGCTCCTCTCTCTGTGAAGGGTGCCTGTGCTCCAGATCTTTTTCCATGTTTTTGTTAGTCTTGAGTTTGTAAATTGTTTACGGTCAGATAAAACAATTTGGTAAAGAAATGATTTGTAAAAGTAAATACTATAGTCCTGTGGATGATACTTAGAGTGCAGTTACAGATTATGTTTTAGTTGATCCTGTAGAACCTTTCTTGCGTGTACAAAATACCAGGTTGCAGTCACTGCCAGAGAACTGGCAGAGGTTTGTAGACCACAAGCTGTTACTGAATTTGGCTCTTAGTGCAGCTAGGCCTAACACAATGATATACACAGTTAAATATAGGGAATTTCAGGCGACTGCCTTTTTCCGTGTTGTTTGTGGGCGTTTCTTTTTTCGTGAGGTTTTTTTTTAAGAGATATCAACCAGTTTTAGGTTTTATAGGGAGTCCTAAACATGTTCCTAATACTCTGACTAAATACAAAGTGCATTGCAATTGGGATCTGAGGTAATATTTTACCAGAATCTTTGTAGAACAGGAGACTGGTGTTGAGTTAAGATAGGTTTGTCACCTTTTGTTTTTATCAGTGGATTATACTATAGCAGCAACATATCTCTGTAGCTTGTTTAACACAACTGTGATCCTTTTAGGAACAGAATTGAGGAAAAAACCCCTTTTGATCCTTATGTAAAAAATACAGAGTTAGATATAAAGTAACGTATTCTCCCTTTGTGCTGTTTTCTCAGTTATACTTAGAGTTTTAAAAGATTTGACCTGCTGTTTTAATTTTCAGATCTTAGGCCACTTAATTTTTGTTTGAAGCTGTGGGAGAGATGTTCTTTTGAGTATTTAAATGCTCATGATATTTTCTGCTAACCCAGAGAATGAATTTTACAAAGTGGCTATAAGATGTCTCTGTACAACAAAAACTGAAAATAGAAGAGTGTTGTTGCTGCTGGATTTTTTTTCCTGTTGGTAATTGCTTGCTATTGCTTTAAAGAAGTCCCAAGACAACATACTTTTCTGAAAATTAGGTCTTGCTGGTTTTCTTTAGTTGTAAAGATAATCCATTTTGGTTTCAGGCACACAGCTATTACATGAAGGTCTTAATTTTGCTGGTCTTTTAAGTTTGTTCTCCTGCTTTGATATTTTTGCATTTTCCTTCATGTGTGTATTTTTCTCATGTGTTACAGGAGTAGTGTGGACAGCACCCAGACATTTTTAATGCTTTATGGAAAATGCCTGTGCCTTTCATATGCTGAGACCTGCTAATGAAAATAGCTCCAAAAGCAGCAAGCCTGATGCCTCAGACCTGCTGTTAGAAACCAACAGTGTAGCAAATACAATTGTTCTGCTCACATATGTAGTACTTCCAAAATATCCTGCAAAATAGTAGGTCATGGCGCCACATTGTAAGGCTGTTAAATGCAAGTGCATTTTCAGTTAAAGCATCTCAACACAGGTTGGGTACAGCAAAAAAAATCACTGATCCAGTTTTTTTTTGGTACACATCCTGTATGCAAAGCTTCTATTTCAAGTTTCATAATTCTGGAGAGCTGTTTCTCATTTGATTTTTCTCTAGTTGGCAAAAACTTGTAAATTGCAGTGCTGTCCTACTCAGTGGAGCTATTCCTTGTTCCTCCATCAATTTATAGTGATGAGTTTATTTTCTGCTGTGGTTTGGGGTTTGTTTTTTTTTTTTAATCTATCACTGAGGACTGCATATGCACCTTAATTTTAAAAATGCAATGGCAATTTTTTATGTATTCTCTCCGATGTTAGGAGAAAGAAGTTAAATCCAGGACACCTCTCCTTGCACATCACTGCCCTAAGGAAGAAGTCTTTCTGTCTGGCAGGGAAATGCTGGCTGTCTTCTGAGCTATGGCACCGCTCAAACCAGCTGAGTGCTGGGTTTTCCTGCGCGGAGAGGTTGATACCTCACTCCCTGAAGACAGTTGAGTGCAGCAGACTATGCAAGACGGAGAGCCTACGTTTTCACTTGCCTGAACCAATGTTTTGATCATTTAAGAAATGCAAATGACATTCTGTCGCTGTCACTGCCTTGAATTCTTCAGTCTCTGAGCACTGAACTTGGTGCTCTCAGAGTGTTTTGGGGCTCACCTGAAGTCTGGCTCATGTGTCAGTCCCCTTGTGAGGACCTGGTAGGAGAATACACAGTTGTGGTGTCTGTAAGGCTGGGGCTTGGGACAGGTAGCAATTTTCTCAATTTGGGCAACTTTGGCAGCATCTCTGCACATGTGCAGCAGAAGCCTTGTAGGCTAGGAGGGAGTCTGCCAGGGGAACACAGCACTTGGGCACCTGAAGATCATGTTTTGGGTTTGTCATTCAAATTCTACAAAAGACACCCTTGTTGTTGTTGTTGTTCTGTTTTTCCCCCTCTACAGGGTCAATGAGTGACACAGAAATTGCATGGGGAGGGCATTGCCTGGGCTGTGAAACTTGGTAAAATCAGAGGATAGGGGAGAATACAGTTTGCCCCTCTAATTTTTGTATGGGTTTGCTGCAGTGAGAGTTAAACAGGCAACTTTGTGTACTTCTGAACAGAGTACATTTGCTTTACAGTTATTGAAACATAATTTGTAACTCATTCTCCTGACCCCTACCATCAATACCACTGTATTTTGTGCAGCCTTGACATACTTGGTTATTCATAACTATTGGCTGATTGCATAGCCATTACAGTTTGCCTCCTCACTTAAATAGGCATGGATTTGTTCTTTTCTTGGAAGTTTTATTGTTAATATTTAATTTGTTCTTCATTTCAAAGGTTCTGAGGAAAAAGCACTTGAAAGATGTGCATCTCCAGCAAGTATCTGTAAGAAGGTTTGCGTCGTTCGATCTCTTTTCAATAGAAGACCAGAATACAGAAGAGGAAGCTGGGACCTGGGTTCAATATAGAAGCATCTTTTATCCCAAGTACAGTGTCTCCCTAAGGTAACCACAGTTTAACTACTTTCTAAGATCTTGAATGGGCCTCCAATGTAAAACTCATTAGTCATTCTTCCAGTGTAACTAGGGCACAGTTTACAAATAAACTGGTAAATGTTATTTTTAGTTGTTTGTTACAGTAAGCAGCTTGTCTGACTCTTTTTTTTCTGGTACATTTCACTGAAGTGGCGGAGCTTGACTGAAAATACTAATGCTTGTAGCTAAAACAGAATGCAAATATGAGCATTTATTTTTTATTGTAATAGCTTTCTGTCTTGAAATTCTTCAGCTATAAATAGGATATAAAAAAACCTGAACACAGTTATTTGTAGTCTTAATAAAAATTTTTATGACATGATGTTATTAATAATGTTCTAAAAGGGTTTTGTTAATGATCTGTATTTTATTCAGTTTTCTTCTTAGTGCTTGTTTTAAAACTTGATGATAATTTGGACACCAGTTTTCAAAGCAAAATAATAAAAAAATTTCCTCTTCCTACAAAATAATATATACTTAATGAAGTAATCTTTTTTATATTAGGGCAGGTCATTTGTATTAAAGAAATTGACAATAAAAACACACAAACAGACAAACCTACAGAAACCTGACTTCCCCCCCAAAAATCCAGTGAAGGAATGTCAGTGAATTCTCAGTAGCTTTGTTTATAACTCATTATATAATGAATATAATTCATTACTATGTTTGTGGGGTTTGGGTTTTGCTTCTGTTTTCTCTTGCTTTGGTCTTCTTGTCCATGTTCAGTTTTGTATGTATGTATCTACCATAGTTGGATTGCCTCAGCAGGTTTGCAGCAGTTACGCCAGAATCCCTGAATTGATACTTGTTCTGTAGCTTCTGATTAGCTCACTGAAGGTGGAGGGGTTTTGCATTCTCTGCACAGTGGAAGATGTTCTGGAGAGCCCAAGTTAAAAAGGGCATTTTTGTTTACCTGGGACTTTAAATTAAAGTCAATCTTAGAAATTAAGATCTGACACAAACAAGTGACCATCATTAAACTGCAACATTTTTCAGGACTTTAAAATGAACCAATGAGAAAAAAGCCAAACCAAACCAAAGGAACCCCACAACAGTACATGCGGATCATTTAAAATTTGCATCTGGATGTAAAATCAAGAACAAAATTCTTTAGAGCTTTATAAAGTCTTAATTTTTCATTTCCCAAGCGTAAACTCATTGATGTTAAAAGGGTTCAAAAGGAAACTTCTCCACTGGAAAACTGCTGTTTGTAATAGAACTAAGTGCAGTGTTTTTCCAGGTATAGACTTTTCCTGTAAACCACCAGTAATGCTGTGGACTAATTCAGACACTCACAGTCTACATAATGCCTTTGTGCAATGTCCGTAGTCCTTGTTTCTAGATCATCAGAGGCGCACTGGGGATAGGAAACACAAGGTGTTTAGGTAGAATTTGGGCTGAACAAGGTGCAGTCCCTTACAGTACAGCCCTGAACTCCTCCAGTCAGTCCTCCTTAGTCACTGCTGTGGTTTGCAACATTCACTGTCACTTACTTGATTTACCAGTTCTGGAGTTTTAAGGTAGGAGATGAGCTAAGGTTCACCTGTGCTGGCAGTAAAAAAGCCAAGGGAATGTCAGACTGACCCTGCTTTGACATTTGAAAGTTGTGTACTTCTGTTTCCACTACTTCCTATGTCATCATTTTATTTGGTATTATTTGTCTAGTAGTAGTTTCATTAATAATAGGACACAGCTCAACTACAGACTATGAACAAGCATGTTTATTTATGCCTTATTTTATAATGTTTCTTTAATCTTGTTCAGTGGAAATGTGTAGTTTCTGTTCTGAAGCAGGCTCACACTGTCTTTCAAAAACTGCATATTGAGGAGAATAGGGACATTGTCTTCTGCTGGGGGTTTTTATTTTATGTTTTCCCTGTATTTTGTTCCTTTCCAAATGATATTCAGTGACCTCTAAAAATGGTAATCACCGATCATTTTAAGAATAATGATCAGAACTTCCTTAGTCTTACACTTCTATATTAAAACGTTTTCTCCACACTGAGGCAGTGACAATAGATAGAGTGTACTTATTATTTCAGAATATTGTGGGAGGTGAAGAAGGGAAGGAGGAAAATACTGTGTTTTTTGCCAGGAACAAAGTATAAATTGACTGCAACAAAATTGACTTTACCATGAGTCCATGTTAAATAAAGTTTCTTCCCTGTTTTTGCAGAAGCAGTAATTTAGAGGATAAGCATAACAGTTTAACATAAATAACAGAGCAACAGTTCTTCTTGCTGAAACTTACACATCTAGAAGATAAGAAATCTTGAAATAAGCATTCTTGGATCTTTGAGAACTGACCATGTGTTGGAAACCTAAGGATTCTCTGTATGTCTGACAGACTTCCCTTGGTGTTTCTCCATCCACTGGCAAAATATTATCTATAATAATATTAAACAGCAGAAACAATTTTAACAAGTTAACAAGAGCATATTATTAACAATAACTTCAGTCAGGTAAATCCAGAACAGCATGATTGGAGAGCCTTTTTATATCTTTTTGTCGGGGAAAAAAATATCGCTCTAAAATCTTGACAAAAGTGCTTTTGAGTTTTCATCTACATTTGTTTTCCTTATGCATGAACATCTTCTTGGAAAAGCTCATTGCATATGTTCGATGTTAAAAGGGTTGTCAGCTAATATCTTGACAAGACTAAATACCTAAGAAAGTTCATAAGGTTGTTAGTGGCTTTTGGCAAAGAGTATAAAGGTCAAGCTATATCAGTTCAAGGGCTATCAAAACTGATCAAATTGTATATTCAGATATGCTATGACCTAGCTGGAATTACTGCTCTAGAGGGGCTTGGGACCAGTTTGTCAGGCAAATAGAAGCTTTTGTACAGCTACCAGTCACGTGCATGCTTTTCTGAATTTTGGTGGTTTTGCAGTTTCTCTAACTAAATTCAGGCTGAATTCACATCGCAGAAAGAAGAGCTTGTGCCATGCTTTTCTGTCACTAGTTTATTTTTTTTTTGCATTATTCGTAATAGCAAAGCAGAAAGCCAGAAGCCCCAATATAAGGCAAATTTCAGCTTAAAAAATTTAGGATGAATTTAGGTGCCATTTTGACTAGATCCTTGAAGTGAAACATCATTGACTCATTTTAAAAATCCCCATAATTCTTCTGGTTAAACAGTGATCTCCAGTGTGCTTAATGAAATGTAGATTCATAATACATGGTGAAAGGGGTCTCTTGATGTTTGTTTAGGTACTAAGGTAGGTCACAGTAGGTCTGGGGTATCAAAAGGAGTGTCTGATGAGTGTGGGGTTTTGTTAGCAGTGAAAGGTGTGTAAAAATGAAATTTCTTGTGTTAGAATCCAAAACCTCATTTGATTGGTGTAGTGTCATCTGGATTTGTATTGTATTTGGTATTCCTATGCACTATATCCTTGTCTTGATGATATCAATTGAGCATTAGCTTTCCTGACCTGAACACTGGATGCTCAGACAATTTTTGTGTATTCCTCACAGGCTACTTGACTTTGGTTCCACACTTAGTTTTTTGTGTTTGATTTTGTCCAGAAGCATCTTGTTTATCCACGTAGGCTTTCCTGTCTGACTTCCTCTTGGTCAGGATGCATCGCTCCTGAGGTGATCCTTGGATATTAACCAGCCTTCTTGGGCCCCTCTTCCCTCCAGGTCTTTATCCCATGGTATTCTACCAAACAGATCCCCAGAGAGGCCAAAATCTGCTCTCCAGAAGTCCAGGGCAGCAAGCTTGTTGTGCACCCTTCTTGCTGCCCTAAGGACCTCAAACTCCACAACTTCATGGTCGTGACTGCCAAGGCTTCCTTGGAGGTTCACATTTCCCACCAGCCCCTCCTTGTTAGAGAGAACAAGGTCCAGCATAGCACCTCGCTTTGTCAGTTCCTCTTGAAAAAAGCAGCATTTCAGGAACCTCCTGGATTTTTTATGCCCTGGTATGTTGTCCCTCCAGATACACGGGTGGTTGAAGCTCCCCATGCAGACCAGGGCTTGTGAATTCGAGGCTGCTCCTCTCTCTGTCTGTAGGGGGCTTCATCTACTGGGTTTTCCTGCAGCAAAGCCCCGCTATAATGTCACCAGTCCCTGCCCTCCCTTTAATCCTGACCCATAAGCTCTCGGTCGGCTCCTCGGCCATCCCCAGGGGGAGCTCCATGCACTCCAGCTTGACATAGACAGGACCACTGTCTCCACATCTCCCCTTCGTTTTTATTCATAGAACTTTCAGGTGTATTTGTTAGCTTTTTTCAGGTTCTGTTTAACTGTGGCAGTATGTCACTTTGCTGCTAAAAAATTATGCATGCACTGAATATGTGTTTTCTTAGGTATGGGAAGATATATAGTAAGTAAATAGAACTATTTAAAAATATTTATTTAATACTGCCTTTCTAAATCCTTCTATTCTTAGGCAGGAATGTGCTTTAAAATTTGAATTTTGTATGAATAGTTTTAGCAATGAAGTGATTATAGATCATAAAGATGCAGTGTCTAACTGTGGAGATGGTGCCTGCATTTTAGACAGGAAAATTATTCTTTTATTTGAGTTAAAAAAGGAACAATCAATATCTTCAAATTTTCTATTTCAGGATATGGATTTGCTTTTAAATGGTAGGCTCATTTTAAGAAAACAGTGAAGAAATAAGTTATTTCTGTGGTAAAATATTTTCCATTGATTAGTCATTTGCTGTTTCAAGTACGAAAGTGCAGAACTGAAAAGAACAATGTCAGTGGTTTACAGGAAGGGTTAAATCTATGTAGGAGGTGTTAAGTGTACTTTGCAAGATGTCATCCCTTTATTCTGAATATGAAGGAACCTTTAGATAAAAATATGACAGAAACTATTAGATGATTCTAGACCTGTGGTTTAGAAATGAGGGGCATGCACAGACAGTACTTGTCTGTGTCAAGTAGCGTGTTAAAAGGTGGTATAGGACTGATTTCCATTGGCTATTCCTCTTGGATATTTCTGCTAATAACATTTTTAATTTTTAATGGCTTTTTGTTTTAGGGATAGACATTAAAAAAAAGTGAAGGGAAACAGATTTCAAGGAATATTGCCTACTTCCTGTGAACAATTTATATGGATATGACAAACTTGCTTTCTTCCATTTATTGCATGCTAAAAGACAATGTGTGAATTTAACAGCATAAAGGGCTGGCCCCAGGAGCTGGAAATGGAGGAAAGAGATGAAAAGTGATTTGACAACATACTTCTTTTATTCACTGATCAAGCTATGGCTGTTCCATCATATTGCCCAAGATGTGTGTATTTGTAAAAATAATTGTAGTCAAAGAAGGTTTGTTTTGGTTTCTTGCCATATTAAGCTGTGATCTAGAACTGGAGTGAAAGACGAGTTGACTTGTTTTGCTGTACTCTGGCCCAGAAAGAGCATCTGATCAGATAGCAAAGTTTGCAGATAACTCTGAGGTTTTTAGTGGGCCACAGTGACAATTGATGGTGATATTCACCAAGCCTTTTTTTGTAAAGTGTCCTTAACAGTAATTTTTTACCATTATCCCATCTTTCATTTTTCACAAATATACTTTAAATTTGTATGTAGGTTAATAGTGTATGGTGATGTCTTGTGTTTGTTTTTTTTCCTTTTCAATGTTACATGGAAATGTATTCTATCTTAGTTTTTGTAGGTTTTTTAAATGTATACAGGCATGTACTTCCTTGTATTATTTTTCATCACTCAGTTTAAGAATAATATAAAAGAAAAGAAGAAACTTATTTTTGTTTCATTATTGTTGATGGAAAGCATACCTTAATAGGAACCTATTGAAGGATTTTTTTTGTACTATCCACAGCTATTTTTATATACATGTAAAAGTCTGTCACTTGTGTTGCCTGAATTGGAGAGGAAGGAACATTAATGTATTTAAAGATCGATCTCACTCTTTCTTACTTCATCCAAAGTTGATTTATTTGTAGTCCAGAGCAAGGAATTCTCCTTTGCTTAGTATCAGGAGAAACATGAGTTGAATCAATTTATTGTTCATAGATTTGTCTTCTATTACTCACTGCCTCAGCCATAGAAATTTTTGCCTATTGTACCTTGAAGACTTATTATAAGAACACTGTGAATCAGATTAACCATGCCAGTCTGAAATTCACTTTTTCCATGATGCTTACCTGTGCTTGTTTGAAGTACTTTGTTGATCACAGCAATCAGAGCTTTGAACTTCTTTGAAGTTCTTTGAACTGTATAGCATCCATGACATGTTGTATAGCACTGAATACTAATGTTTTTCTGTATTTTGAAATACCTGTAGAAATTTATGTGAATTTAAAGGTTGGGGTTTGATCCCAAGCTTCTGTGATTCCTTTCCCTGACTTCCATAATTCAATGCACATGACACTTAAGACACTCTGTTTGTCAGCTGCACTGTGAAAAGCTGTGATTGTGACAGGCATTCATGGAAACCAGATGTGATCTATCTTGGCAGTTTCTCTGGGTTTGGAGATGGAGGAGCAGCTGATGGGATGGGACAGTGAAGCAGCAGCTATTACAGATGTGTGCGCAGGGCGGTGGATCCCAAACTAGAAACTCTGGTTTTTAGATGAGGACTGAGCAGCACAATATTTGTGGCAGAATTTGGGGTTAGAGAATACCTGTACTTACAGGTGCATGTAACCTTTAGTCTGTGAGTGAGGCCTGTGATAGAAAAGAGTTGGGGAATAGCTGGTGCAGAGTTTGTCTGCAGGCTCTGCAAGTACACATCTCCAAATGGAGAAACATGGCTGTTGCTGTTTGGAAGTGTGTTTTCCTGAGATCTCCCTTTCACAAGCAGATCAACTGTTGGCATGTTGCTTTCCTCAGCCCTAAAACTTGTCTGCAATAAGAGATTATGCTCAATTCCTCAATTTTTGGGTTCTACAAATTTTAAGGAGTTTTGGCCAGTGCCGTGTTTTTATAATTTCTTCTTTTTGTGTTTGCCTACCTTTTGACCCCGAAGTATATAAATGGTATTCTTTTCTAGTCCAGGACACTTCACTTACTTCTGTTTTTCTTTCTTCATAGCATTCTATTGAACTACTGGTACAAGATTACTAAATTTTTCATCCTTACCTTTGTTTGCTTCACTTGGAGAGTTACATGATAAATCTCCTTTAGATATGAACTATGTACGTAAAGAAATTGAGAGGGGGAAAAAAGAAACCAGAACATGTTATCCCAAGACTACCCTGCATGCTAGGGATTAAAATATTTCGTTACTTCCTCAATATCTCCCTCTCCCCATCTTACATTAATTTAGAGATGAGACATTCACAGCTGTTCCAGAGCCCCTGGCAGCCTCAGACACAGTTATGGAGTTTGTAAGATGCTGAGGAGTCATCGGGGGAGAGTTTAAAGGGCAGCTCTGTGGTTGGCAGAACTATCAATCCTATCTGCTTTCTTGTCATTTCCCTTGCACTAACTCTGTTGCATCTGTTGTCCAATTTTATAGAAAACAAACTTGCAAAAAAGTACATTAAAAATGCACATGATCAATCAGCATTCTTGTAGACTTCCACTGCAGAAAAGGCAGGTAATTTTGGTTTGTTTTTATGTAGCTGGGACAAGAGCATTAATGTCCAGTTGAATCTTTTGTAACATCTCTCATATATTTCTTTGGCCCTGCTGATGAGCTCATTTCAGTTTGTTGACTTGATTTCCATTTGATTTTCAGTTTTTTAAGAATTAGTCTAGTTGCTGTTTGGTGCTTCTCAAAATTTAAAATGTAAATGTTCCTTTATTTAATGCTCATGCTTATCAGAAGCTATAAATAGTGGGGTTTTAACAATTAATGTACAATTTCGTATTTGCAAAAACGTTGATTTTTTTTTTTTAATTTTTACCGCAATCTTCCTTCAGGAAAGAACAGCTGAGAGAATGAGAACTAGAATTCTTGGATTTATTTCATTTTTTCATTGTTTCAAATTAGTATGTTCCCAAACAGCCTTAGAAACTATATTTGAAACATTATTTAAAAACTATATTTTTGTATTTTGCTGCCTTGCTGAATTCTTTCCAGATTTTCTTTAATGCATTTGTGAAACAGTTATGTGATCTGATTATTATAAAGTGTAAGACTTAAGAATTTTGTTCATTTTGGGCCTACATTAGCTTGGAATATTTAAAAAAAGATTAGATGCTTTTTATGTGTTCGTCACTGCACATTTAAAGGCAAATCTTAGGTAAGTTTTTATTCAATTTTTGTGCATATTCTTTTTGCTGCTGTCAATATTTTGCTCACTGTGTTCTAAAATTTGCAGTTGGTGTAGGAAATTTAGCTAATTAATTTATTATCCCCACTTTTGAATGTTTGTTTCACATGGGTTATACAAATATAAAACCAAAGAAAATGAAGTTCACTGAACACATTAATCAGTTTCATAATTCGCATTAATTTAATTAAGTGTTCTTGATTTTATGGGAGAAAATAGAAATATGCATACAGCTGCTGTTCAAAAATACTCTTTGGGTTTTCGCTTTCAAAGAAATTGCTGTACCAAAGTTCCTCCTTTTCTCTCTGTGACTTCCACAACCAAATAAACATTGATGCTCCTTGGAAATATTTTCCTCTTGATAGTAGTTTCTGAGAAACATGTTTCTCCTGATTCATGGATTTCAGTGCTGGGATTTTGAAGACTGGTGATTGTCCTTTTGTTTTCCCCCTGGTGGCTACAGTAGTACCTATTTGCTACTTCACTGTGAACAGGGGTGGTGAGAAGTGAATGCTTACAGTAAATATCTTTTTGGAAGATGGGAAGTTTTTTTGATGGTTTATGTGTCAGTAAAATCACTATTTATGTTTTCTTCCAGATTTCACAATGGCCTCTTAAATGTTAAAGATGTTCTTACAAGTTTTGACAACACGGGGAATGTCTGTAAGTCACTGTTTATTTAAATACAGTACTATGCTGATAAAAGTCTAACTGTACCAATATAAAACATTTCTGCATGAGCCCTCAATAATAGTTTCATTTAGCTGGGAAGTTCCATTACTGTGGTCAGAGGTACTATAACATTACAGTTTCATGTAGCATAGTTGTTTGTGTTGGATACTCCCTTAAGTCCTCCCAGTGCAGGTTATTTTTGGTTCTGTGGCTGTGGTGGGAACATTAAGCGACTAGACTGGACAAAACATGAGTTTAGCCCATTGATTTGTATTGGCCAGGGGCCAGCAGTGGCCAGCAGTGGCTGTGTGAGGAATAGCAGTGCAGGAATGTGGGAAGCAAACAGTGATACATGTAGCTCAGAGAGGACAGACTCAAACCACAGAAACACAAAAGAAAGCACTCAGTCAAGTTCTGAAATTCCTCCCTGCAGAATGTTTTGGGTCCTAAAACATGAAATAAATTCAAAAAGCAAAGGGGAAGAAACTGTGCAAGAAAACTTCACTGTGGCTATTAAATATAAAGACATCACTTATGGCTTAGGAAGTGCTGGGTGTTAGGAGAATTAATGGGGCAGCAGGATGATATGTTTGACCTGATCGTTCACTCTTCTCTAGGCATAAGTTACTGGCTGCATTAACCTGAGGCAAGATGAGCTCTAAGTGGGCCATCAGTGTCTGACCCAGTATGGCTCTGCTTCAGTATACTTATTAATAAAATTATCTATGCTATTAATGGACTTGAATTATAAAATTGTGGTAGACCATGGAAAGAAAGCCGAGCAAAAATATCGAAACGTTTTTGATGTGAGGAGTAATTACTATTATATAATTAACATTTAGAGGTATGCATATAATTCTTGTCTTGGTTATTCTGCCTTACCTTTCAGGTTGGTTTGTTTGTTGGCTTGTTTTCAAACAAGCAAACTGATAGAATAAAGTTGGGAAAGTTTGCCAGATATTCAGGAAATATGCACATATTTCCTCCTCCTTATCAAGCCAGTGATGTAGAAACTATTCTGATATATACATGTTTCATCTCAAAATTCCAGTCTTAGTATCCCAACTCGTGTTTCAATAAACACGAGTTCCTTATATAACAACTTGAGCATTTATTTTGAACAGCAGACAAAATACTTTCTCTGTGTGTGCGTGTATGTGTCTGAAAGTGCTTCAGGTAATGAATCAGGACAGTGTAATATGGTAACATGATTTCTTGCTCTTTGTTCTTTGTGTGGGTACTGAGATTGTGCTCAGTCTACACAGATTTCCATGTTAACACAAATAATTTACTCTGCTGAAGTTTTCATATGCTTTCCTATTGACAGATGTGCTGTCAGCTCTTTTGTTAACTTTTTCCACTATTTCAGCTACTTTTTTTATTGACTGCAGATGGTGGAACAAGACTTACACTCTAATAGCCACACCACCAGTGCTAATACAGGAGTAATATAACATTTGTAGTTCTTCTCACTATGTCTCTGTTTATACAAAGATTCACATTTGTCCTTTCGGATTCAGAATTGCTTTGAGGGTTCATGCTGTGCTATTATATATAGTGTTTGCCAAATCATTCCCAGATTCACTGCTTCCCCATTTTTAATGGTCTTTGTCTGTAAGTGCCTGTCTGTATTGATCTACATATCACTGATTTATGCCTGTTTTACTATGCACTCTAGATTACACTCTATTAGGGTAACTGTAAAATTATTATCTTCTGGCAGCATGCAGTACTGGCTTCGAGTGTAATAATCACACTTTTTTACTACCACCTGTATGGAAGAAATGTTCTCAGTATCCAAGCCAGAGTAACTATGTGTCTGTCACACTATAGCAGTAAAGTCCTCCCAACCACGTGTTTACTGAACTGCCCTGTTTGGGTCATACCTGATGGAATTTCTGTGAACTCCCATTATCCCTTAATTTGAATTGGCTCTTTCTTTGATCTTTTCCTGTGTCTTTCTTGACTCTTGTTGTGTTAACCCACTGTGGAAATGATGGGGGTGCTGTGTTGCCTCCTTTTACCCCCAGGGGTAACTACTGTTGTATTTCTAAAATTAGATTGACCATTTTTTGCAATTGCTATAGTGTTCTACAAGAAGTTTTTATTATCAAATCATAGTCTACTCTAAAAAAACCCCAGATATTTCTGAAATGATCTTTGACAGTATCAGATTATTTCTCCTAATATCTAATACTAATGGAGCTAGCCAGAACTGAATGTGCTATCACAGCAGTGTGCTCTGTGAGGGGGATACACTGAATAATTACAGACTTCAGTGTTCTTTTGGAACACACTGCGTAGCCAGCATTTATTTACTGGCCACTAAAGTTCACTGAAACGACTTGGACTGAATTGCCAGAAAACTGGGAAATGTTTTAGTGTTCCGTGTGTTTGTTTTGGGTGCCATACTGAATATTTATCAGCAAGATTAATGTTTTGCTAGAAATTATTAGATTACGAAATAATTTTGTATTAAACAGATTAGCTTTTGTAAAAACTGTATTTTGTTTTTAAACTTAATAATTTCTTTCAAATAACATGGTTTGTGTGGCTTGGGGGGGAGTTTTTTAGTTTCTTCTAGTAAGTACTTTTTGCTGAAAGAAGCTCTTTCAGGGAGTGTTTCTGTGTCTTTCTGTTTCACATTTTATCTCTGAGCTTATGGTCTTTGACAGCCACATCACTGTGCACCATCAAAAGCAAAGTGGCAGAGCAGACTTGTTGGTACCACTGTCTCTGTACTCGCAGTAGGTATCAACTCAGTACAAGATGTGCCACTAGCTGGCAGCATTATATAATATATCAATAAGCAGCTTTTGAGGAATACTTGTGACTGCTTCCAAAAGTGCTGCCTTACACCAGAAAGACTTCAGGATAAAAGTGGAGCCAACTGCAGAAGCTGTCAACGGAGAATTGCAGGGTCCCAGCTGTTAACTCTGAAAATTGCCTCTGCACAATGGCTCATTCAAAGTTTGTATTTGTACATCTACCCTTGTATTCTGTCTTTTTCTAAAAGATTTCTGAAGATGCATTTGCACTGTAGGATTGCCACTGTGAATGAAAATTCACTCTACAAGTTGCAACTGGTTTTAACTTTCTCAGAAAAATGTGGAAGTTTTTTTCTCTCTGTTCATCCTTTGTGGGAGAGTGGTTTCCACGAGAACTCTAAATTAATTCTCCATGCAGACAGGATGCAGTGCTAAATGCACTTAATTCTGTTTTAGTTCTGTGCATAAACAGGAGGCAGGGAAAAGAGGACTGGAATGAAGAAAAGGATCAGTCTGTTCATTTTAGTCAACAATATGCCATCTGTTAAAAAGAGGTACAACCTGACACCATCTCTAGTCCTGAGACAGTCCTTTAAAAGAGCTCATGAATCCCAGGCAGAAGGTTCAGTGTTGGCATTGTGGGATAGCATCAGCTGGCCACCAGAACCACATGCCGTATGCATCCTGGGAGAGGAAATCATCCAAAAATTAAGGAAAATTCTGAAAGGATGAGCTTTTGAGAGTGTCGCCTTCCCTTGCCTTTCCAAGTGGGCGAAAGCAGTTATAACTGAAGTGCTTATATGACTATGTCCCTGAAGTAATCATTGCAAATTATGTAAACATTTAAATTAAGTAAAATGATCACGCGCCAAAATATAAACCTCTTTACTATTTTCCCCCAGTCTAAGCAAGCTACAAGGTATATAAATGAGAATTTTAAGAAGTTAAATACAGCATAGTTTTGGATTTTTGTCTAGTATGTTTTCAGCTGGTGTTATCACAGAAACAAGATACTGCAGAATGCTCAAGTAGTATCAAGTTGAAAATAAACTATATGTAATAGCAAAACTTTTTCTTGTAAACTGCACATAGCATTAGTTAATAATGTAACCATTTTCAGGAAACAACATGTTCAACGCACACTCATTTTATTTTCTATTTGGCTGAGTGTGCAATTATATGTTTTAGAACTAAAAGAGCAGCAGAGGGTGCTACAGTTACAGAGCTACCCAGGCACACACTCCAAAATTGTTGCTCCTGTAGGCAAGTAGATCCTGTAAACACTTGAGCTTTTCATTCGGGGTACAACTAAACAGGATAATTATAAAATCTGTTGCCTCTGTTAGATGAAAACAGGTAATCTATGTGAAATCCAGGAAAAGTAGAATTACATGCTCAGTTTTTTCTTGATTTTTTTAAGAGTTTAATTGATGGAAAATGTTGCATAGTTACATGAAAACATAGTGTCTAGATGTAGCTACTGTTACAAAACACTCAACATCTTTAGAACTGTTTTTGTTTATGCTAATTCTACATTTAGAAGTTCCAGTCTCTGCGACAAGTTTTTTGGAAAAATGCATTGTTTGTTTGGGGATTTTTTAATATGTTTCCAAAATAAATAAGCCGGCTAAATTGAAGAATATTTTTGCCCTTCCTATAATATATTTCATGAAAATAACATGAGAAGGATTTCTTTCTTAAATTTCAAGTTCCCATTGAGGTTTTTTGGAAACACAAATCAAGGGGGAAACAAAGAAATAAATTATTTTTCTCCTTTTAGTTTTCACTCTTTTTTTCAGTTTATACTTAAAGCTGGTAATTATGCAACTTTAAAAAAATGTACTTAAGAAAAATATTAAAAAATCTACTTTAAGGCAAAGAATCTTTTCTTCTTTCCTCCATTCTCTCAAATAACTAAAGCAAGAGGGATATCTTCTTTGTGGTAGTATATGAGGATGGGTTTAGAGAGCTGCTTTTTTCTTCAGAGCTCTCACCGTGTGACTCAGATATCTGAGATCCTCAATAGAGAGATGGGGGCAGCTACTGAATGATCATGTTTGGAAGGATAGATGCCATGAAGTTACCTGGGGACAATCACTGGTTGCTTCTTTTATGGCAGCAGAGGTGCTCCTGTATTTCATGTAACATTACCTAGAATATAGTCAAGGGAACAGAGGACAATTTTCAGGTGCTGCTGTGGAAATTTCCCATGTTGTTTTGAGTAAACATCTGGCTATCAGTGGTGGAAAGCCTGCCAGCTGGAATATGCTTCCTGCCTTTCCATGCCTCAGTCGGTATTCCCACCTGAAGAAAGTGCCACCCATTGTCCTCTGAGCCTTCTCTCATTCCTCTGGTGTGGCAGTTTGAAATTATTTACCGTATCAGAACCTCAGAGCCCCTTGAAAGTCTTCAACAAAAAATAAATTGTCTGGAAGAGTGTTTGAACAGCAACAATACGTGTCGTTTTGAATGAAATATTGTATTTATGATACCTACAATTTACTATTCACTATGCAGCTTCCTTTTAAATAAAACATTTCATGATCGGGATTAAGAAAAACCAGCTGTTTCCTCCCTCCCTCCTCCATCCAATTCACTTCAATGGTTCAGTTTACAGCACCATCCCAAGCAGTCACATTGACATAACTGACATAAGGCTTATGGAATGAAGCAGAAAATAAGTATATGGAGTGAAGCAGGCACCTTTTAAATTACTCTTGCTACCAGAATTGTTTTTATGAGATTGTTCTCTGATGGAACAGCAGTGATTTTTCTGTTTTAAGTACTGTCCTGAAATATTTGGCTTTCCCCCACTCACTAAATTCTTCTGTTTATCAGGAACATATGTGTGAAAAGAGGAATCATAACGGCGGTCAGGGATCCATTTCCTCTACAGGACTTTTTTCTTACTATGTATTCCAAACATTATCTGTCTTTGTGCCTATATTTTCAAGCATGGCACCAGCTTAGAGAAGTGGGAGGTGAAGAAGCCCAGTTGAGCACTTCTGAGTACCCCCTTTCTTCCTGGGTCAGATTGAAGCTTTTGGAGGAACTGGTACTCGTGTTCAGGTTATTTCAATGAGAACCTTTTGATAAAAATATGTGAATCTCTTAGAGCAACTGCAGTTACTTTTCTGTGTTGCTGAGCAGTGTTTTGTACCTTGGCACTCTGATTAGCTGCGTTTTGGCATCATCTGTTGTCTTAATCTTTATAGACGTAGTTGGCATAAGTGGGTTTCTAAGTGTACTACTCATTCTTATCTTCAACATGAAGTATTTTTGAAAGTATTCCATGTATTCTAAATTGATTACCATGAGATCTTTTGATTTACAGTAATTAAAATTTTGAAGATACAATATAGCACCTGAAATTAGGTTGGTAGAAGGAGAAGAGTATGAATGATTTTAATTAATTTCATAGGTTTTACTTTTGCTTTAGGTAACTTATCTTAGTCACCTCTTTAATTGAGATAGGGCAGGATAACAATGGTAAGCATCCCTTTACAATGTGCTGTGTTAATTCAGCTTAGTCTTTTAATGCATTTTAGAGTTTTCTCTAAAAATATTTCAAATTTCAGCATAATTGAAAAAAATAGTTTCAAAAGAGTTTGATGTGCAGTAGGTCGTTGCCATTTGTGTGGAACTTGCATGTTTCCTTGTAATTTTTCTTTTTGTTCTCGCAATTTCTTTTACTTGCCATGTTCTACCCGTGCTGCTTTTCACATCCTGAGTATCTCCCTGCTGTTTGACACCACCTCATGTTGCTGGTGGTTTCTGACATGCACATCAGATGGGGCATCATTCTCTGTCTTGATTTATAGTCTCATCCGTGGCTGGAGTGTGGAGGTAGCAAGGGCAGTCCTTGTTCTTTGTTTTCTCTTTACAAATGCAGCTGAAATGTTATGCAGAACTTGAACCTTGTTTTGGTTTTGTTTCAAGTTTGGTTTAGAGGACTTCTCAAAAGTTGCACTGTATTTCATTTTAAAAAATCATATTCAAATGGGTCAACTCATGTCTTCTTTTGAAAATGTCACAATGAAAGGTTTCAATTTAATTCAGCACCAATTCTTAAAATGGTATTAAAAAACCCCTACTTTGAGTAAAATATTTCTGAAAATGAGAATTTGAAACTGTTGGTGGATAATATATCCATATGAAATGTTTTGTCTGATGATAGTTCTGACTGAAAAGCACAATGAAAACTAATCTACACAGCAGATGAAAATCTAGTGTAGAACTGGTATTCATGTACTTAGCTTGATAAATTAAATGCTGTTATTGTACGTACAGTTAAATAAAGTTGTATCGGGCTTAAGCTATTCTTTAAAAAATGTTTTTAATAATATGGAAAGAGGTGAATAATGCATTATTTCAGAAATCTAAAGAACTAATTTTTGGTAAACCTAGTGGATTAAAAGAGCCTCCTATATAAGTGGTTTGGTAAATAGAAAATGTGTGAGGAATGTGTATAACTGCAAGTTTGTGGTAATTACTGGAGTCCAGCCTTGTGGTTTTTAATTAAGACTGCAGCCCACCTGCAAAAGGGGTAGTGACTATCCCATAAACAATGATTTGGAACATACTGGTTCTAGCAATGGTGACTTCACATCTACTCTCCTTGCTGGTAGAAAATATCTCCTCTTATCTAATGGTAGACTTTTTTTTTTTACTGAGGCTTAAACTTATTATTGGTTTGGTCTTTGGCAAAATGGAAATTTTCTTTTGCAATAGCTTTTTAGGTATATTAAGTCATCACATGGCCTTGCCTATATCTTCTTTTCCTTATGTCCAGCAAGCCAAATTCTGTCATGTTTTCTTAAGCTACAGTTTTTGCTAGGCTCTGACTTTTCTTTAGACTCCATACATTGGATTTGTATCTTTCTTGAAAAGTGTTTGTCAAACCTGGGCATAGTAGTCCAGTTGAGACTTCTATAATGCTAAGTAAACCAGGAGATTTTGTGTTTTAGAGCATGTAATTCCAATATTGTATTTTCCTCTTACAACAGCTTGACTTTGACTCATGTTGAGCTGTTGACTTGACATAAAATCCTGGTCCTCTTCAGAAGGAATCAGTTATTCCTAATTATGTATTTTATGTAGCAGATTACTCTTACTCAGTTTTAATACCTGGTGCTTGTCCCTGTTGAGCTTTTTCCCATTTCCAGACTTCTCCCAGTTCATTGCTTTTATCCTTTGAAGCCTGTCTTTCAACTTCCTGGACTTCTAAAATTGATAAATTGCTAATGTAATAAGAATGTTCCTTTAGATGATCAATGGAAACACTGAACAGAACACAGTCTGTTATAGTCATTTATGGAAATGCCACCTGTTAAATTCACCTGCTTTTATAGCAAACCACTGAGAATTATTCCCATTATCCTCCACAGTCAGTTTTCTTGATCTTCACCTATATTTACCAAATTTTATTTAGACTGTTTCTTATGAAATTGTCAAAACACTTTCTAAAGTTTTGATACAAGACATCTTCTGCTTCTGCCCTATAAACAAGTCTCTTATCTTCTTGCTCTGGTGAATGGTTTTTTAATTAAAATCTGTAATTTATTTTTTATTGTTATACTTTATCATGGAATATGCAACAAAAGAATGAAAAACATGAATCTGTTTCAAGTTTTTAATTATGTGAAGATGAGGGAGAGGTTGAATTGACCAAAACATTATACTCAATTATAGAATGCATAATTGTCTTATGCACTGAAAGTCACCTGATGATTCTCTGCTTTACAATTTCATTCATTTTCTGAAAACTGTTATTTTAATCATTTATACTACAGATGTATCCTATCTAAGCTTCTATGCATAGTTCTGTCTTGTAGTTCTTTGGTGTCCTGAAGGAGAACTGCAGCTGCTCAGAGCTGTGTACTGGTGTTGTGACATGTTTGGTAATCTAGCAAAAATGAGTATAGAATTGTAAAAGCCATCTGTCCTAATACCCTTTCTCTCCCATCTCCCCACTTTTAATAAATGTGACAGAAAGTGAAATAATGCAAGGTTTGGGTTTTTAAAAAATTATTATTATTGTTTGGGGCTTTTTTTTTCATAATTTGGGAGTACTCAAATGTATTTGAGCCTCTTGCACTGGAGAAATAGAATTCTCTAATAATATTCAGGCCTAAAAAGAAAGCAATTTGAGCCCATTATACCTTTTAACACTAACTCCTTGTCTATTATATTTATTATCAAACTGTGACCTGTGCTTTGTGAATTAAATTTTCTTTCTTCTCATCTATGCTAGTACTGGTTGAAGGTGTGTTTCACAATCTGAGGAGTTTTTTTCCAATTAATTTTAGGTTTCCCTTTATACTTAGGCCAATTCCAATATTTTAAGGCAGTGTTTGTTTTCATGTTTAAGTGTGTGGTTTATATCAGCTCAGAAGATAATACTGTAGTCCCCAAAGCACTTTTTTTGTTATTAACTAATCCCTACAATATCACATTTATGAAACAAATAATAGATCCATTTTAGAGGTAGGAAGTCTCGTAAATCTCTATTTTTGTTGCAGAGCTGTTCATGGTTAGAAGCGGCAGGCAGAACCAAGCCATCTTACAGTGGTGGTATGCAGAGGGCCCCCTGGCTTCTAACCTCTCCCACATACAGGTTTATTGCAAGACCTTTGTTAAATTTGCAGTGTTACATTTTCAGGAGTGCCTTCTCATTTTAAATGCCACCCAATTAGGTTGTCAAAATTCAAGGACTTACAGCTGTGTCAAAAAATAGACTTGGGTATTGCTGCACTGATCTTTAGATGCTCTGATAATAAAATGTAGTCCTCCTTCAGGTAAGGAGGTGTTTTTACACACGTAGTGGCAAGGCCTGGAATTCACCCCAGCTGGTACTGAGACTTGTGTGTCATTAATTCTCACTCTCTTTGGTGTTTCAGTTCCTAACTTGATGCATTCACAATTTTAAATCCTTTCCTTTATTTAGATGCTTCAACTGTGTCTCTCAAAAAGTATAGAAGGTGTAACTTTTTCAGGTTTGTTTAACCTTCTATGAGGTAGCTGCAGATTTTATGTAGAATTTGTTTGGTTTTACACCCAAGTCTAATGGTTGTAACACACTCAAGGTGGTTTCGTGAAAATGGGGGCAGTCAGCACACCTGAGTTAGCAAAGAGAATGGGCTCAGAGCTTTGATGGGCTCAGAGCTTTGATGGGCTCAGAGCTTTGACGTGCTCACTCACTGGAGCTTCTTTTGGACAGTAAGACAAGAAACAGCGTTACTAAATGTTTTGGGTAATTCCTCATGACAGTGTGTCAGGAAAAAACCCCACTGCAATCTGCCAGTAAGTATGAATTTGGAATGTGAAGACAGTGGCATGCCTCACTGTAAACTCATGCCCAGTTCCATAAAATTTACCTATTCACACAGCTAAAACACTGTACAATCTTAAGCCATTTTACAAATCAGCACTTTTGTATCAATTCTGTCAGGCTAAAAATACTGGAATGTCTTCATAATAAAACATAATAGGACAAAGCAGCTTGTATACAGGGTCCTTATTTTTGCTGTATTTTGGTTCTCATTTTTAAATTGTGGCAATTTGAAGCAATTTGTAGGTTTGCTTATTATTTAACTGGACATTCCCAAAGTAGAAAATATTATTTCCTTTTGTTTGTGTGGTTAAAGACTCTGCTAAAAATGAGCTTAGCCAGATAAACAGAGGGGGGGTTTATTACTAGTAAGAATTAATTTGATAATTTTGTCCACAACCATAATCTGCTTTTAAAATCATGCATTATATTTTCTGTGGAAAACTAACCAAGATAAACTCCCTATGAGAAGGGGATGTGCAGCTGCACATCTCCTGTGGGAGAAGCTTACTTACTGACAGGTGAATCTGAGTCCATTTTATGATAATTTCCTAGGTTGAAGTAACAGAGGAAGATTCTTAATCTTAGATTGTCTCAGAAAATATATTTGTGTAGGTAGGTTTTGGCTGGTTTAGACTGGACTAGTGCAGTTATTTATTAAACAGCAGTGAACTGTCAGTACTGTAATGTTTCTCTCTTTGCCAGCTAATTAGCAGGCATTGCTTTCAAATGTACATCTAGGAGGAAGTGAGAAAGTGCAGAAACTAAAAGTCAACTATTTATACAAATTAACTCTTACTGGGGCAGAGGATTACTTATATTGATTATAACAAGCACTGTGTTGCATCTGATTTTAGATTAATAAAAATATTTGAAAAAGGTTGAAAACTCATGAGTCTAAGGTACAAACCAAAGCTTGTGTTCAATATTTTTCTTTTTTTGGTTTTTTGGCTAGAACATTTGTCACTTTCTTGAGCTGTATTTCAATGTCATAAAAGACAGTTTTTATTATTTTTTCTAAAGAACCTCTGACACATAGCCATCAAGTTAAAGGATTTATGAATGTTTAAAAACAAACACATGCAGCAAATTAATTATTCTTTGTTGTATGTAGGCACACTTCCTGAGGAATTTTGTAACTTTTCTCATGAAGAAGCAGACTTTTTACTTAGCATAAAGTTGAGCATTAAAATGCGAACAGCTTTGTAAGTCTAGACTTAAAAGTAATTACATCTGAATGGTAGCAGTAGCAAAAGGCAACAGTCTGCAATGGTTTTAAGCTGCCTTTTTAAGCTACTCAGAAAAGCACAAGGACCCACAAAACATTTAAAGATACACAGGAATAAAATAGTCATACAAGTTTGGCATTTAAAAGCAGGGATCTCTATGTTTTTTAAATGGACAGTAAAATATCTTGTCTTTGAATATACATAATTCAAAGAAATATACACAAGCAGGTATCCACTAAGACACTAGAATCATATGAATCAAGGCAGAGGTGGACAACTTTTGAAAGCTCTCCAAATAAAGCCTTCTAATTGTTTGCTCAGATAAAATTCTTGTTGCCTTATTTTTCTTGTTTTCAAAGCACTTGTTGAAAAAAGTTCCCATTTCCACTGAATTTTCCAGTTCCAGACTTAGAAACATGCTGTCATATGTAGCATTGAAAAAACCTTTAAATTATAATAGTGGTATTGAATACATATTCAAGACCAGCTACTTAGCAGATACTTCATTCATTGCAATCTTTGTTGTAACTCATAAATGTAAGTATTTGCACAGTGTAGGAACCAGTTGCACATCTCCCATGTTAATCTCCAGAAGTTATAATACCTCACACATTCCTTTGGCAGGCAAAAGTAATTATGATAGCAATCAACATATATAGTACAGATCTTAAAATATTTAGTTTTGTTGACAGTAGGTACAGCACAACAATAGAGATAATTTCAGGCAAATAAAAATTGGTAGAGGTAATCTAAGTGCTTTAAGTTGTTGTCATTGTCATTATTTCAAATATGTAGTTCCTCATAATTACTGTAGTGTTTCCTTTTGAGGATTCTCTTTATGTGCTCTTCAGAAAATAATGTGGTAAATATTTTGTATTAAAGTACACAGGTACACATTTTATGGTTTGTTGGGATAAGTGACAGCCTAACAGAAAGGAGAGATGTTGTGCCAATTAATTTTGCAAGGTTTCTCTAGAATGAGATTGAACTGCTGATGAGTGAGAATTAATGAAAATTCTGTCTTCTCATATATGAATTGTTTCTTACCATTTTTCTTTCTTTTTTTAGAATAAACAGATTTTTCTATGTTTGGAATTTAAAAAGTTTTGTTGTAATAGTTGAATGTGAACTGTCAAAAAGAAGTAGGCAGAAAGCTGGAAGTGATGAGTCCAATTATCATAGAATAGTTTGAGTTGGAAAGGATCTTAGAGACTGTCCAGTTCCAACCCCCCTGCCATGGGCAGGGACACCTTCCACTAGACCAGGTTGCTCAGAGCCCCATCCAGCCTGGCCCTGAACACTTCCAGAGATGGAGCATCCACAACTTCCCTGGGCAACCTGTTCCAGTGCCTCACTACACTCACGGTAAAGGATTTCTTCCTAATATCCAATCTAAACCTGCCCTCTGTCAATTTAAAACCATTCCCCCTTGTCCTGTCACTCCATGCCTTTGTCAAAAGTCCCTCTCCAGCTCTCTTGTTGCTCCCTTTAAGTATTGTAAGGCTTCTATGAGGTCTCCTTGGAGCTTTCTCTGCTCCAGGCTGAACAATCCCAGCTCTCTCAGCCTGTCTTCAGAGGAGAGGTGCTCCAGCCCTCTGAGCATCTTAGTGGCCTCCTGTGGCCTTGCTCCAGCAGATTGATGTTGTTCCTGTGCTGAGGACCCCAGAGCTGGATGCAGTGTGCCAGGTGGGGTCTCACCAGAGCAGAGGCAGAATCCCATCCCTGGCCCTGCTGCCCACGCTGCTGTGGATGCAGCCCAGGACAGATTTCGCTTTCTGGGCTGGGCTGGGAATGCACTTTGCCAGCTCTGTCCAACCTCTCAGCCACCTGCACCCCCAAGTCCTTCTCCCCAGCGCTGCTCTCACCTAGTTCCCTACTCAGCTTGTATTTATGCTGGGGTTTGACCTACCCCAAGGTGCAGCACCTTGCCTTGGCCTGGCCTTGTTTGCGTGGTTATTCCTGTTAGATACTTTTACAAATCAAAGCATTTAAATATAGGGGTTTGATTTGGAATTGCAAAATGTTTCTTGTTTCACAATTACAGATATGTGTGTACTGCTCAGAAGAGATTAGGCTATGATTTTTAAGTAAATTGGTCTAATTGGCATGGACTTCTTAATGTGTGTATATACATAGGTATATATACCTATTACACATAATTCTATATGTTCACATTATATATATGGAGAAGAAAACCTGTTTTTTTAACAGGGTGTTTTTTAGTAAGATATTGTCAGAGATTTATTTTACCTGACAGTTTACTTTGACCCTGCCTGAAATAGGATCTTATTGGTGACATAATTAGTGTAAGATGATGAAAGTAGAACTGCAATGTGCCATCTTTCCCCAAATGTTTGAAAGCATTGTCAGCTTTTGAATTACTGTCATATTTTTTCAATTGTTTTTAGTAGAAGTCAAATTTGACTTGCCTTAGTAATATAAAGAATCTTATTGTCTTCAGCCAGCCTTGTCAAATGAATCAGAAACATTGTCTTCCCTTTAAAATTGATTAAAAAAAATCCCCCCAAATTATTTTAATTTGAATGAAGTGAGAATCTGGTAACTATTGAAATGTTTTCTGTGCTGAATAATAAAGAGCGTGATAATTGAAACTTGGCATAGAAATGAGTAGCAAATTTTACTCTTCCTTCTCTTTTTGAATTGGCAATTTGAATGTTGCATAAAGTAGTTAATGAAACACACTTAGTACTTGATATTTCAAAAGTACAATTCAAAACCAGAATATTTAAATAATAGAGTTAAGGTGTTTTATATATATACATATAACTGCTTTATTGTAATATATTTCATGTTTTATAGATACATATTTCATAAGTTGTGTGTATCTATATATATATATATTAATTTGTAGAATTTGTAAATTTCATCTGTGTATGAAACAATTTGAAGGATAGTGGCAGGTACTGCCACAGTTTTTTGCCTTTAAATTGTTTGGGGTTTTTTTTCCTATTGAAAAACTTCATAGCCCAGGTATGGGGAAGAGATCCATGTTGCTTTCTGATGCTAAGAGGAGATGATTGCAGGAGGGAGTGGGAAAAACACTGAGACTGATAAGAAGGAGTCAGAAGACAAGGTAAATGTAGGGGAGAAGAATGAGTAAAACAGTAGTGGCTGGGCAGGAAGCAGAATTGGAAATAAAGACATATTTGATTCGTTTTCTTCCAAGAGATAAACCAGATTGGGCAGAGGGGAGCCTGTGATGAAATCACAAAGAATGAGATCAACATGTCCTGAGACTAACAGGACTGAGACTAGAAGTCAGAGGTGGAAGGAAGGCTGTGCTAGCTCAGCTTCAAGGGGGCTGGAGAGAAATCATGGATGCCCCTGAAAATGTTTCCCACAGGGCCAGCAAAAGAACTGTATTTCCAGAGATCTCTATCATCCTTTCCTGTGCCTGCTCAGGTGAAATATGTATTTCATTCTTTTTAACTGCTGCTCTGTGTAGACTGCTGCAATGTTTTAATTTACTTAATTTGTGTGATCATAAAGAAGTCAAACTAATCTGAAAGTTGCAATCCTGCTAACAACTTGTGGAGGAGCTGATACTCCAGATAATGAAATTTTTGATGTTTAAAATTATCCACAGAAGGATGTTTTAATTTTAAGGCCTTGGCTTTACAAAATGCACCATTATTTTAGAGTTGCGTGTGCAAGTGGAAATTTCATGGAGTTTTTTGTGCAGTTGCTTGTTGCTTGGAGAGCAGACCTCCTCCTCCATCTGCCAGAAGGTTCTCAGTGATGGCTGGCTCGTATGTTGTTTTTCTGAAAGGTCTGATCTGCTGTAGAAAATCACGGCTGAAATGATGATTTCAACAGCAAAAGCAGAAATGCCAAATATATGTATATGTGTATATATATATATATGTGTGTGTGTGTGTGTGTGTGTGTGTGTGCATATACATATATATATATATGAAGAAAGAGAGGTTCTAGGTGCTTTAGACTCTTAAGACTTAGTGGATGTTTTTCCTCCTTCTGTGGTTCAGGGCTTCATCTAAAGAAGGCTTCGTTCTGAATTCTGTCTATCCCCAGGTCGCCACCACACGCTGTAAGAAACACAGTCAGCAAGGACTGTGAGATGGAGGAATTGTTGTCTTAGGGGTGAATGGTTGGCTCTTTTTTCAAATAAAGATACTGAAAAGCGGGCAATGAATAGCCTGCATATGGCTTTCTAGCCAAAGGCTAGAGAAGCCTGCTCTATTAAGAGGTAAATCCAGAAAGTAAGAGGGTCTGTATTTAACTGAAGTGTGAATATTGGTTATTTTATCACTAAATGAACACTTGCCTTTAGTTCTGTGAACTAGAAGGAAGTGGTGGTCCTCGGTGAGGTACAGTATGTGGCAGTATTTAGTCACATATTGCTTCCTAGCGCAAACAGGCAACTCAGCTGTGCTAAGGGTGTAGCAGCATTTCCTAACTAATTTTGTAATTTCCAAAATCAAATATTTTATTTGGCAATGTAGATGTTACTTTAATGTAAATGCATGTTGTAATTCTGTATACAAATTTGTGCTAAAATAATTTTATGCTCAGTCTTCAGATCACAAACCCAAGAATCCTTCATGTGGATAAGTAGCACTTGCTGAGGTAGCTGGCATGCTTTTGCAGACCATGTACTCAGAACCAATCCTATTTCTGAAAATACTCCATATCTTCATTTGTCTGTCTAACCCTTACACTCGGAATCATCCTATGATTTGTAATTCTGTTACAGTTTTTTAGATAGATAGACAGTAGTGTATGGTAATAAAATTGCATACAGTAATAGCTGTTGGAGGTTGATTTCAGTAGCTCCACGTGAGTCCAAAGAGTGTATTAAAATCAAGATTGTGGCATTTGTTGTCAGTTTTAAGAAAGTTTTCATTTGTTGTAGTGAATAGTCTTATAGACACTGATGCTTACTTACCAAACTTACCAAACTTAGGCTGTCATGGTTTAGCCCCAGCCAGCAACCAAGCTCTACACAGCCACTTGCTCACTCTCCCAGCAGCAGGACTAGGGGAGAGAATCAAAAGGGTAAAAGCTAGAAAACTTGTGGGATAAAAGCAGTTTAACAGGGAAAGCAAAAGCCACGCACACAAGCAAAGCAAAACAAGGAATTTCACTATTTCCCATGGCCAGGCAGATGTTCAGCCATCTCTGGAGAGCAGGGTCCCATCACTTGTAATGGTGAATTGGGAAGACAAACTCCATCACTCGGAATGTCACCCCTTCCTCCTTCTACCTCCCACTTTATACACTAGGCATGATGGCATATGGTCTGGAATACCCCTTT
>VYZT01029179.1:0-19088 GCA_013400735.1 Pomatostomus ruficeps | reverse complement strand
ATCTTGAAGAGATGAAGTTTAGCTGAGTGCTAGGATACTCACTGATTTATTACTTCTAGACTTCAAATATTGCATTTGCAGTTGTTCATACAAAAAGTACAAAAGATTTATTTTACAGAGTGGGTTGAGTTATGATTCTGACTCTTCCAAGGAGGGAGAAAATTGTCTTCATTTTTTTCCCTTTCCTACTTCTCAATGTTAAACCTGTGGATTTCTCTTCTTAAAAATAATAGTTTGATACGAATGTAAAATGGTAATGTATATTTGCTGTGGTGCATTAAGTGTAGAAATCAGATTTGTATGCTGAGACATAATATAAAAACTGTGTATTTCTAACAAAGTATGCAAAACACAGGACTTCATGTTTTTACTCCCCATAATAAATTTTTTTTCATTCCAAGAGACTTAAAGCTATCCTTGAAAGAAATAAAAATATTTCCCAGTTGATTATGTTTGCATTCCAATATAAACTACTTCTACTTCCCACTGCTAACAAGAAATTACAATACCCATGTTCCACACTTAGGAGAAAGTATGGAATATATCTGTGCTCACCTACAAGCTGAAAGACTTCTGTTTAACAAACACCAAGTATAGTATATAAGATTTCAATTATTTTCACATATACAGCAAGTACTCAAGTCCTTCTCTTTTCCTTTATAAAAGCATCTCAAGCCAATTAACAAAGATAGTACACTTACAAAAATTCAAATATATAGTACATTTGTTTCTGTACATGTATGTGCAAGATTTCCCGGCAAAAATACAAATATGGAATCCAACAGCTCGACCATTTACATCTCCTTTGGCGAATACAACCTTGTATCACATGATGTAAGTACCATCTTTGTAGTATTTCATGGATTCCAGTTGCTGAGTCATTGCAAGGACATCCTGAAATCCTGTACTGAGTCCAGACATGTGTTGAAAATAAGCTTCCTTCTCCACGTGGACAGTTAAGTTGTTTACATCAGCATCTTTCAGAATTGCTGTGACCTGAACAGAAATGGTATGGTTAACACTGGTATTGCACTTCATATGCATGTCACAGTAATTTGCAGTATTCTAGCTGTAAAAAGCTCCCACATATCATTGCGAAGAATTCAATTCTCTGGGAAGCAAAGTGTAGCTTAAGAGGGTATGGCTTTGCAACTTCTGCACACTGGGTGATTCTCAGTGTCTTGCATAAGGAAATATATATCTTTTTAAGGAAAAGAAAAACCCATGTCAGATAGGTAGTGGTAATCCAGTTATAAACACGTGATTAGCGTCCAGATATCCCTAGTGTTTATTCCCTGTTTTGCAGCCCTGTTTTTCTACCTCCCCTTCTTTTCTCAGAGCAGATGTAGTGCCACTTTCACCAGTGAATGTTTTGACGGATGTTCTGGGAAACAACTCTTTACACAGCTAATTTCAAGCTGTCAGGCAAGGGGTAGTACAGCTTTAGAGACCAGCTCTGAGACAATAACGAGCTACCAAAAAGATCATACACGTCAGCTTGAAACTTCAGTCTATGACTGAAAGGGAGATGCCGAGTAGGAAATTAAGAAATTAAGAGTCTAAAAACCTTGCAATTTACCTGCTGTACAATTCTCTGTTCCATCACATCCTATACCACTTGCACATGTATTGTGCCTGCCACAACAGTTGCAGAGTGACACCAAAAATGAGGATCTCTGTAGGATATGACTCCCTCTATTTTTTGAATCTGTGAAGAAATTTTATTAGCAACAATTAAATAATTTTAAACTTGTATATGTACATGGCTAATGGTGGATAATATTTCACAAGGAAACAAAGCTATGTAGTAGAGCAGCTTTCCAATTAAGCTATATTCAGAAATATCTTGTTATTGAAAGGCCACCTTGCTGCTGCTACTGTAAAATTCTAGAAGGTAAAAGTCAAACTAAATGAAAGAAGAGCAATGCTAGACAGGATGAGGGAGAAAATTCCCTGATTTAGTGAACAGATCACAGGAACACACATGGATGGACTGATCAGAATGCTGGTTTGGCATCTACCATTTCTAGAGCACTTGTTACCTCACTGTTTAGCAGCTATATTTAGTTACCATAGCTGAACTTAATTCAGAGACATAACTTCTTTTTCATAATTTATAATTTTTTCAATTTGATCTTTGTTCTGGGTTGGCTGTGATGGTTTTTCAGAGCAGCTGGTAAGGTGCTATATTTTGGATTTCTGCCTAAAACCATTTTGATAGCACACCAATGATTTGGCTACTGCTGGACTATTCAGGCTTTCTCTTTTCTATCAGGCAGTTTCAAGGCTTTCTATTTTTCCTCTTTTGCCCTTGCCCTGGTGGGTAGTCTGGGGATGGCCAAGAAGTAAGGAGGTGACACAGCCAGGGCAGCTGACCCAAGTTCTCCAGAGGAATGAATACTGCATGCTATGTAACACCTTAGTCAGCAGTAAAAACTGGTGTAGAGGATGCAGGGGGATTTTGGCTTCCATGGTGCCTGTTGTTTGGGGACTGTTGGGTATCAGTCTGCTTGTGAGAGGTGGTACACTGCTTTTTTTTTCCTTTATTCCACTGCTTTTCCTTGACCTGTTATATTGTTCCCAGAGTTTTCTTGCTGTCCCACTGGCAGTGGAGGTGGTGGTAAAGGAGGGAAGTGAGCAAGTGGCTGTATGAATGCCTGGCTGCTAGCTGGGGTCAACCTAGAACAAGCATATTGTCTTATTGTGATGTAATTTTTAAAATGTTTTTCCTATTATCTTTTAATGAATTGGTCTTTGATTGTTCTCAAAAAGCACTTTATTTTTCCCCAGTCTCTCAGAATTACTGTCTTCCTTCATCAAAAAGTGAAACCACACTCTGCACCTCACTTTCCTTTCAGTACATAAATCTCTCCCAGACAATTCCCATTTGTTCTTTTCTTTCTCAAGAATACAAGAATACATTTCCCCCTCGAAGCCTCTAGATGATGGCATCCTCAAAGAACTCTTAACTCATTCTTTTACAGAGAGCAGTTCTCCACACTGAGGTCCACACTACGATTCTGGGCAGAAACTTAAAATGAGGTAACAGCAACGACTAGGTACAGCCTCAAGGCAGATGCCATACTGCACCAGACAGGAAGAGAACAGACTAGAAAAAGAAAGTAATTAGAAAAAACAGCTTAACTTTTGCCATCCCACCTTCTGTGAACCAGTATACCCTTCATGATATGGACAAATCAGAAAAGTTGAAATGACAAGCTCATGATATAATCCTGTAGCCTGAATATTCATAACAAGTTTAAAAAAGTTGCAGGTTTGGGGAACTGCCATATTACTTTCTTAGTACTACAGTGTGGGACATTTACCACACTGTTACCATACTTGTCTGAAATCATGAGCTACTCATAACAGCAAAAAAAAGTGGAAGTCTTTTTAGCTGCAAACAAACTTTTATCGTTAGAACTAGTCATCCTGTCACTTCTCTGCAAAATAGATTTTAAACAACTTGAGACGTGAAGTTGTCTAAGACAATAGAAGCTGACTGAACTGCTTGAGTTTTAATAATAATTAAAAACAGTTACAGCTTTGTACTTTTGTATTTGAAAACATTTACAATCCTACCTTTTCTAAAGCAGCATGCAAATCTTTCTCCTGTTCTGGAGGTATCCTCAACAAAAGCACTTGACAGACATCTTTTAATAGTGGGATAACACTAAGAAAAATCAATGTAGCAATAAAGAGGGAGCAGAGTGGATCAGCTATGAGCCATCCAAATTGCTGAATAAATATCGTGGATACAATAACACCCACACTGCCAAGAGTGTCTGCTAACACATGCAGAAAGACACCTAAAACCAAAACAGAGTGATTAACAGTTCTGTCTAAAATGTATGTATACCTTCAATAGCAGAAACATAGTAAGGCTTACTAAATATCCTCAAGCTAAACAGAGACGACTCTCTGCCTAAGCTGGGACAAAATACACTAAATATTTAGCTTTTCTAATGTTTAATAACAAATTACTGTAAAAGCAATTCTTATTCTATGGGGCAATGATCTAGGTAGGCATCCACAGGCTAAAGTATATGTGAATACTCTTTAAATTGTTAGTGGGATTTGTACAAAATAGCATAATCATTTAACTCTGTATATAAGGACTCACTGATCCTTAACAGAGAGTTAGAAGATCAGTGTACATGCATTGACTTGCTAATGTGGACACACATTAATGTACTGGTTGGTTTTTCTATGCCAATTCTACTCCAATTTTACAAGAGAATTGTCTTTGTGTTGCTGCTATGAATTTTATACTTTGTACTACTTTAATTGTTGGTTCATTCTCAATGTACACTCAATGGGCATAGAAAAATACTCTCCAATCATTGGTAAGATTAGTGCTAGTTAAGTATCAGGATTTTAAAGAATATTGAAACATGAGTATAGGTGGACTTTACAAAAATGACAGACATAATGAATATGAATAACCAGGATAATCAACTGAGTTAAGACATAAAATAACCTATGAAACATGAGACTATTCACCATATTCTGACAAGCTTACACAGAAAATGTCATTCCTTTACAGTTTTTTTTGTAAGTCAGACAGTTGGTAAATAACTACTTTCTAACTACTAGAGAAAAAATTATATGCTGAAGTTTTAAATACAGTGTCCTTCTCAGTAGCTTACGATTTCAGATTAGGAAGTTTTTCTCTACCACCTCATCTTCTGAATCACAAATAAAAGCATATTTTATTGCTGGTGTGTATTTGTTCTCCTGCTTCTTATCCCCTTCCCAATTTTTTACAACCAGCTGTCACATGATACCTAGAAGCATGGTAGTATCTTTATAAATAGAGACCTTGTATTTTCCGTTCCAGTTTGAACTTAGAAACAAGGACTTTAAGCTTTTTGAGTATGGTTTACAGTGACCTTTACTAATATTAGTGAAGATTACTGCTTTTATTGTTCCTTATGCATTAAACACATATCCACAGAAACATTTCAAATTTCTTCAAGTTAAATTCATAAACGGTTTGAGCAATTCCTATGTAGCACATTTAATGGCTGTCAGATCACTCCTGAGAGCACTTTTTAGATTGATGCATAATACTGCATGGGTCTGATTCTGAAAATCTTCAGTCTCCTAGAAATCGCATACATCACTTATGATTCAACAATCTGTACTTGCCTCTCATGTTGGTGTTCATGCCTCCCCCAAAAGATCCATGGGAATGTCCATGGCCATGCCCGTGGTCACTGTGGGAATGGCCGTGCCCGTGGCTGTGGCTGTGACCATGGTGAGAATGGCTGTGATCGTGTGCAGGACAGCCTCCCTGAGAAGCCCCGTGGGAGTGTGCGTGGCTGAAGGCACAGATACCAACAAGGTTTACAATCAGCCCTCCAACAGAGACCGACTGTGAGAGGGAGAAAAGTCTTTAACTTCACTGCATCCTCACAGCTATTCAAACTTATTTTCTACAACATGGTAACCAGAAACACCAAGCATTTAATTAAGGAAAATTGTGGAAGCCCACAACTTCTCTGGGCAATCTGTTCTAGTGCCTTACTACCCTCACAGTAAAGAATTCCTTCCTTATATCTAATATTTAATTCATCCCAATGTCTAATCTATACCTACCCTGCTTCAGTTCGAAGCCATTCCCCCTCGTCTTGTCACTAAATGCTCTGGTAAAAAAGCTCTCCAGCTCTCCTGGAGGCTGCCTTCAGGTACTGGAAGGACTATCACCCAGGAGATAAACATAAATTAACCATTAACTGCAAAACTACACTGAAACAGAAGGACAAAACTTACAGTTAGCATGTTTGTATCTATGTCTGGAGGATCCACCAGTCTAGCCACTGATTCCATGAAGACAAAGAAAGCAATCACCATCAGAAAGAGGCCATTAATAAATCCAGAGAGAATTTCTACACATCCATACTTGAAAGTAAATGTATATACTTTTGAGAGTGAAGAATGGGTACTCTGAACAAATGTCAAAGTCATAATAAAGTTATAATTCTTTTAATACAGCATGAAGATTGCTATAATTTTTTTCCTCAATGTCACAGAATCATGCCTCAATTTCTGAGTTAGTTTTTTCTGATCAAGAGGTTGCCAGTTTCCAACTGTCCAAACTCCTTTAGAATATAGCAATATAAAAGTATTCTCTTATATATACTGCCCATTCAGGGCTTCAAATTGCTAAACTGTTATGCAAACATATAAAGTTTAATTATGTCAGCCAAATCTAAATCTTCATATGAACACTGATTTTTAACATAGATTTTTGTTTGACATGAATGCATAGAATGAGGTAATTTCTAAATAATAGTCACAGTGATAAAAGTTTTAGTTGTAGAGATATATGAAAATTACATTTCAGACACATTTTTTGCAGAGGTAAGAAGAGAACAGCATGAACACAAATGGAACAGAAAAGACACAGTAAAAAATCCACAGAAGCATGCATTAGCAAAATATCCCATATATACCAGTACTTTTTGAAAAAGAGCAAGAAGAGTTAAGTTTCAAATAGTCCTTAAAGAACCCAAGATACATACCCATATGAAAATATGCGAGTTGCTTTCCACCCTGTCATCAGAGCTGCAAAAAGCCCCATCACTAATGCAGAACAATCAAAAAGCATGTGAAATCCATCAGAAATAAGACCAAGGCTATTGGTCCATACTCCATAAAAAAGCTCCACAAAAGTGAAAGCCTAAAACAAAACAGAGTTTGAATTTTTCCTCAAATATTAACTTGTGTATTAATGTTTTGGTAGATAGAAGGATATTCTTTTCATAGAACATTCAATATTTTTCAAAGGTATTGTTCAAAGTATTTCTAGACAATTTTTTCTCTCCTCCAATGAAATGTGATGCATTCCCAGTCTAAGAAGAGACGTTTTTGAACCTACTCTCCTTAAATCCTCACACATAAAAAGCCAGCTCTTTACAGGAGTAAATTTAAGTTTCCATTTTGAATTTTAACCTGACATTCTACAGACAAAATTCTAAGCATTTTATCATTAAAAATGTAATAGCTCTGATCTGATGTATTATTAGTGTCAAAGTAATGCTGTCTATAAATCTGTTATGCCAACATTTTTTTCACCAGTAAGTTGACTGTTTGAATCTTAGGAATTGGTTCTGAGAAGAGTACAAAAGGAAATATTTTTAATACATACATTTACCCTGTACATTTTACTATTATTAATCCATCTGCCTAAAAAACTTTTTCCAGTCTTTCATATTCCATAATGGAATTCCTTACGGTTAACATGGATACTTCAAGTGTTTCCCCTTATTTTCCTGGAGATCTTTGCAAATGAGGTTTCTATCAAATTTGCTTACTGCATCATCTTTTCCTATTAAAGAAAGAGAGAAGCTAGAAATAAAACTAACACTAATCAATCCCACACCTTCTATTTTGTCATCCCCATCCTTGAAGGCCTTATCAGTTTCACCTTATCTGCTGGCAACACTGAGGTATCTCAACCTTAAACATACTATCATACAACTACTCAGTTACTGGTGTAACCCTGACACATAGAACCAGTGCTGCACTGTGACAACAAATCAGTGACCACTACTTAAATTACTCTACCAAAGGTCACTTTCAAACCAATTGATTATGGGAATTTTTAAAAAAATAACTCTTCTTACTGTGTTATATATGCACTATTGTGATTGGGTTTGAAAAAAAAAAAATCCATGCACTTACCAGATTTAGGCACAAGAAATAGAAGATCTGCCTAGAATCATACTCCTCAAGGATTTGTTTCAGTGACTCCGTGATAAACCAGGGCAATGACTGAGAGCTCTGCTGTAATGCATCACCCATGAAGTTATAGAGAGGAGTGCCTTCAGGGGAATAGCCAATAAGGGTACCCTTCTGCCTTTTCCTGGAGGGGGAGGACAGGATATTGGCAGCTGCAAGGAAAGTATTGAAGTTTTTGTTGCTGTTTCTAAGCTTCACCGCTATTTTATAATGTGTTTAATCAGCAATCAAAATTTATATTAAATTTGCAGGCAGCAAAGTGATTGTCAACTTCATCTTCAGGTTTATCATTTGTTGCCCTGAGTTTTGAGTTTTGCAGTGTTTTTCTTTCTGTAACATTTTTCTCAGACCTTTTCTGTAAACATGACCATGGTTTCTTAGCAATTATCTATGCTCTTCCTATGTTTATAATTCCAGTATACTGGGTGGAGAAATATGATAGACAGGTACCTTGACCAGTGGATTTATGAGGTGTTGATTTCTACCTCCAATCCACGGTGATTTGTAAAAACATAAATAAAGGCAGAGGGTTCCGCCCTCTCTCTCTTTCTGCCCTCTCGGTCTGCTGCCTCGGTGTGGTCTATTATTTGGCTCTCCTTGGGGCTCCTCGGCCTAGCCGGCCTGACCGAGTGCTACAATCATTAGATTTCATTGCTATGTAAGATTAGATCATCACTTCCACAACAGATCTATTACATTCCTTTTTTTTTCCATAGACAGACTGTAAAAGAGTGAAAAGCTATAGGCTGCCTTATTCAAAAGAATCCATAAAAGCTCATCCAAAAGAATTCCAAACATCTCAATTTTCTGATTGGCTTCCCAGTCACACAGACCACAGCTTTACTAGAGTTTAGACAAGAATACGTACATAAAACAAAGAAGACGGCACTCACTACCACCCCTCCAGAAAGAACATGCTCTGTGCTTTCATGGTGTGGTGACTTGTTCATAGCTCGAAGCTGGTCTGTTATTGGATGCGTCCAAAAGTTTCCAAAGAGCAGTGCACTAATGAAAATAAGAAAGGATCCGTATCGAGCACACGTGGAAGCTTCCATCTTCACAGAGCATATGGACTCGACGTAGAAATCCAGGATCACAACAAAAAAGATGACTGTTATGAAAGGCATGATGAGAGAAGACCAAGACTCTACTTTACTCTGCAACAAAAAATAAATTTCAAACAGGACTGCGCACCAGAAGAGTGATTGTATTTATAGCATTAAATCTAGTTCACTTGAATTACACGTGTTTTCACTAATCCATAAAACATAAATACTTTTATACTTTCAATTTATCATATAAACGCATCATTGCAGATATAGAAAGACACATATATCTAAAATGCATGAAAGCACTTTATTTTAAATACTTTCATTTTCTTAAAAGGAATGGCATATGCAATGCCATGGGTGCAATGGCCTACTCTCCCTATGCATGCAGGCACAAAGAGCATTATTTAAAAGGACAATAAATAATCTGCTTCTTAGGGATAAAAGAGCACTGTATTTATATAGTCATTAGCCCTTGTGCAATGCTAGTAGATAAACTCAAGATATCTCTGTGCAAGAAGAATGAAATACAGCTATCACACAGAGAGGAAATGAAAGTATCACACAGATAAAAATCAAATATAGAAGAAAAGCATAAAGGAAAAATTTCAAACAAAGCTCACTACAAAAATAAAGACATCTACTTAGGAATTTTAAAGATATTTTAAAGGAAAGATTTAAGTTGCACTTCACAAGCATTATAAAAATATATTTATCTTTGTACTTTATTATCTTACCTCTATTGTCAGAGAGAGAACAATAACCCATGGGCACAATAGAAGGACAGAAGATGAGACAAAGCTTGAAGACGCTTGGCTCCACCTACATCTACAGATAGTTTTCGGGATGCCATGTGAAAACCAACCTTGCAGCACAATGCCAGTACCAAAAGCAGTACTCTACCCTGGAGACATAAAGGGATTCCATTAGCATTTCTTAAGTACCAAAAACCTCACTCCAAACACAGTGACACTTATAAGGAGAGATTAATGTGCTTTCCTTAACCTGGCAACAAAAGCCAAAACTAGGATATTTCCTGTAATTTTCAGTCTAGCTAAAAAACAGTAACATAGCATATATGGTTATGCCATAGCACTATCACAACAGCCTAATATGAGGTGAATTTTTGAAACTCTCAATAGTGTTAACTAGCATACACTAGCAGCAAAATGGTAGCAAACAGCACCAGAGGAAGAAAAATTACCCAAAGCTTGTTTTCCCATCTTCCATTATTAAAAGCGTGCTGAAAGCATACATAAACCCCCAAAGGTTCACATCATCTTGTCCTCTAGACCTTTCATAACCTTTTCATTCACTTACCTTTGATCACATCATATTTCTTCACGATATACTCTTTCAAAATTGTTCTTTAAAGAAATTACAAGATACACAGCATCTCATCTCCCTTATATCTACACTTGATTTGTGCACCATTAACCAGCCTTTCCAACATTTGATTTATTTTTATATTAATACTTTCTCAGCTGCTTTGTACTTTTTTCTTGTTTTAGTCCTCAATGAAGCCACTTTAGCAAGACTAAGTTAACACAACTCAATCAGCCAGGTCAACCCCATACAGTAAGGTTATGATATTCAGCTATTCATACCACCAATTACAATGGAACTATCTTACTGAGAAGTATCAGAATCTGGGTCTACAAACACAAGTCTAATTTAAAGGAAAGACTGGGGAAAGCTAAAGATGCAGAAACAAAACACAGGCCCCAAAAGTGAGTAAGAAATGGCTTGTACACAAAGCACTATAAACATCCAGAACACTGATGACAGAATATTTCATGGTAATTTTAACAAGACCTTTTAGGTTATACATTACAGCGATGTCCTTATCAGCTATAGACGTTGAATATTGTATGCTTTGGTTGCCGTATTGAAGCTCCTCATACGCCAATCAGTATGTAAAAATTACTGTGCTAGTTCAGTTCCAATATGGGGTGGGGATGTTCAAACTTTTGGTTTTGATTCAGGCTTGGATTAGCTCTGAGCTGGTGAAATTCTTACCTACATACGTAGATAAATATTCTAAAATACATATTATTTACCTTGTGATCTGCAATACCCAGGAAAGCAATGATTGTATACAGAACATGAGTAAGAGCACTATCATGGTGCCCCTCAGCTAAATAAAAAATTAAGGAAGAGTTTAATTTGATTTTCTTTTTTAACCAAGAACAACAAGAACAGGTAAAGGTAGCAGAACACAGAAAGCAGAGGTAAGAAAATGGAGCTTTACAGTGTGTTGGCACGTGCAGGACAACCAGGGGATTAGGCCCAGCCCTCAGCATGGGTTTGTGATAGGCAGGTCCTGACTGACCAACCTGATCTTCTATGACAGGGTGACCTGCCTTGTGAATGAAGGAGAAGCTGTGGATGCATGGACTCCAGTAAAGCCTTGGTGTCCTGGGGTGATTTTTATGCTCTGGTTTTTGGGTTTTTTTCCCTATAGTCTGCTTAAGCCCAGGAATGGTTNCTTGGACACCATTTCCCACACAATCTTCCCAGAGAAACCAGCTGCTCCTGGCTTGGACAGGTGCCCTGTTCTCTGGGTAAAAAACTGCCTGGATGGCTGGGCCCAGAGTGGTTCTGAATGAAGTTACACCCAGTTGGTGTTCCGTCACCAGTGCTGATCCCCTGGGCTCAGTATTAGGGCCAGTCCTGTTTAATACTTTTATCAGTGATCTGAATGAGGGGATCAAGTGCACCCTGAGTCAATTTGCAGGTGAGATCAAGCTGGGTGGGAGTGTTGATCTTTTCTTCACAGAAAGGATTATCAAGCATTGAAATAGGCTGCCCAGGACAGTGGCTGAGTGAACATCCCTGGCAGTTCTTAAAAGACATATAGATGTAGCACTTAGGGACACGATTTAGTGGTGGGCTTGGCAGAGCTGGGTAAACAGTTGGACTTGGTCATCTTACGGTGCCTTCCAACCCAGAACATTCTATGATTCTACTCACTGAAAACAAAGTAAATTCATCAATAAGGTTTCAGAATACACAATTTGGGTCTGTAATTCCATTTTTTTATTCTTCCTTTGTAAAGTTTACTTTCACCTTGTTCATTTTTACTGCCCATCCTTAGATGTACTACTTTTGTCAGTACACTGTGATGAGATGATCAGTTGAAAACTTGCTTCAAAATCACTTCTAATTATAATTTAATTCATTATACTCAATTTCACATTTTCTCTGCACCAGTACTAGAGTCACTTGCTCCTACATATAGCAAGAAAGGATACGATGTTCTGCTATTTTAGCCATGAGGTCATCGTTATCAAAAAGCAGTAAGCAGATGACAGCTATGATGAAAAATGCAGCACCTCTTGTCTGTAAAAAAACCCAAACAATAAGCAACCAAACAACAAAAAACCCCAAGTATTCTTATAATCTGCTACAACAGATTACTATACAAAAATCCAGGAAATTGGTCCCCTCCTTCCCTGCTTCCTGATTAATGTAAGCATACTTCAGTAAGATAACTATGAAAGAAACCCCTATTTTTAAGAAAGTGACTTCAACAATATAATTGCACATTTTTTCTGGTTTTCAACTTACCAGATAACACAGGACACATCACCACCATAGCAAGCTACAAGCTGGTATCTTATGAACTTTTAAGTGTGATTACTTTCTTCTTCATGGTGTGTTTCTGCCTGCCAGAATGCACTGCTATTTCAGCCTGATGATTTAATATTTTGTATCATCAATGAGCTACAAACAAGATCTGTACAAACTGCTGAATTTTGTCTTACGGGACCTAAAGACTAGAGAACTATGCAAAGACTATGAGAAAGAACAGCTCTGAAGTGCTTTTGTGGGGGAAGGACAGAGTCAGCTATGAAATCCCAGCTCCCACAGCTCTCACCACCCAGACTTAAACCACTGCAATTTTTGGTATTCATCATCTTAGCTAGATACTGAGCTCTGTGTCTGAAAAATATGATTACAATTTATCTTTTAAAGCCAAATAGAGCTATCACATTCTTGTTTCAGAAAGTCAGCAGACCAGTTCATCCCACAAAGCTGAAACATTCAGAGGACAGAGTTATTGCTCCCTTGTTTCTGTGCCTTAAGATACGCAGCTTAATTGCCAAATGTGGCCCACTAAGATACAGATTGACAAAGAATCTCTCTGAAGCTCTACATCTATCCTTTTGGTAGTTGGCTAGAGAAAATATTTTTTTCAGCATGATCTTTATGCTGGATGCCTTAAGCTTCTCAATTTGTGGGGGGTGAACACAGAGTGTCAGTGCAGATGACTGTGACTTTACTCTAAGGCTGCCTGAAAGTGCTTAGGGGACTCCAGTGCACTTATAAGACACAGAACTCCCAGCCTGAGATGGCACCAAAGTGAGACTTCCCTTCTAGCCTCAGGTATATAACAGGAGGTATTTTCCTCCACCTGTTGCTGGTTTTGAGTGAAAGTGCTCGAGACTGCTAGGTATTGGGTAAGTACATTCCATTTAGGGCTGATTGGGCACATTTAGAGAACACTTTGCAAAAGTATGTGCAATAGGACTTGGGACATAGCGTGCCTCAAGTATAGGTCTTCAATTAAATGAAAGGACCTAAGTATTCAGCACACACAGAATCATGCAGACATAAAAGCACTTAGAGAACTTTCTGGCAGAAAGAAACTACGTATGTGAAAAACTGAACACACTGCCGATTCCAGATCAGGAACTGGAGACTGTATCACTGGACTTCAGTGTTTTAAGGGTTAGGACCTCTATATGCACATATGTTCTTTTGTCAGTTTGAACCCAAAATCCCATTACAAAGAATGCTGAAGTGCAGAAATAATTCTCAAGGTTCTTTTCTGCCTATAAACAGAAAAACTTAGGTATCAATAAGCAATATCCAACAACTTCACCTACTGTTTCTCTCTCAATGCCACCTTTATTATTTCAAGTAGTCCATCTTACAATTTCATCACTAATTAAACTAAAAAAGCACATTTTCTATGACCATGGATCCAAACCACAGTTTGTTCCAGGTAAAGAAGTATTTGAATTTATAGGATTCAGTATGTTTTACATTTTTTAAAATAGACTTTTAAATACCTTTGCTGGTCCTCCACCTGAGCTTGTGAACAAGACACTAAGGAGTGACAGCACAACCACATCACTGTGCTCAAACAGTAACAATGTCCTAAAAAAAGTGAAATAAATCCTCCATTTACAATGAGTTTACCTCACAACCTTGATATACACTATTTCAGCTAAAATTAATGATGAAACAAAGATTCATCCTGTGATTACAACAGCAAGTTTAAACAACTCAAAAGAATAAACACAAATCAATTTGCCTTCATCAGCAATAGACGTAGTTGCAGACAATTGTACATATTACAAACCAAGAACTTCCTAATTCAAGGAACAGATTAAAATTATTCACTTACAGGTAACTTAAAACTGTATTTTCTTCTAGCAACACAAGATACTAACTTGCTCAAGACGGAGTTATTATTCCCACTACAATACCTCCTCTAAACCAGTTTCTGCTCCCAGGGAAAAAAGACGTACTGTTCTGTTGTATCGTATCCTGTTTACTGAGGTGCTGATGACCTAGTAGCTTATGCCATCTCAAAACCTCTTAACTGATGAAAATAAAAAATTCTAGCTTACACTCTACCTCCTTCAGACAGCAAAGGCTGACTAACAAGCTGTATTGACAGCTTTCCTTAGCAGAACATGAAAGTAATTATTGCTATCGAGTTTACCAAATGCTTTTGCAATCCTCTGCATAGCAATACAGTGTGCTAGGACCCATGTAACTGGTTCTGTTTGGGAAGACTGCCAGCATCCAGAAAGACTATTAACTACATTAATATAATTAATCACAGTATTATTACTCTCAGGTATGGCTTCTCCTGTGTAGATGATAAAACTTCACCTTCATAAAATGTATTATTTAAGGCTTTACTTTCCTCTCTCTCGTGAAACATGCTTTGCAACATATTAACCTTCATTTTTGGAAGTCTAGTTACTCTTTTATAGTTACTCAGTCAGTAGTGCTAACATACAGCACAAATGGTTTTACATGTGCACTAATGTTACCCAATTTCAACACAGAGCACACAGCCAACCAGATAAAGAAGTACCCTGCAACAAGTGCAGGAATTTATTCTAGTTGCCTGTCAAAGGAATAACAGCTGCTATCACTAGCTGTCAAGCCATGGACTCCAAACAGGTAAATGAACAGTTGGCGTTACATTAATGAGAGCAGGGAAGTGATGAAAACTGCACTTGGTGACCTTGATGTATCACTCACATCAAGTGTTTAACCACTATCAAGAACTTCACATAAAAGTAGTGAAGAAAACTACCAGTTCTACAGAAATCGTATTTTTTCCCAAGCACTAAAGATTTCCCATGAAAATCCACAATGATTCAATAAATTTTTGGAATATACATCATGTGGCTAGCAGCTTGGTGTGACAGACAGAAAACAAAAGAGCAACACAGGGAAGGATCACAAAAGAAAAACAGTATTTACAGTAGATGTGTATTTACCTCAGTGGTCCACAAAGAGTGAGGCCAAAAAACCACAAGAGTGAAATGATACATCCAACAACAGCATGCTTAAAAATTTTGATCCACTACAAAAGAAAGGTATTTCATTATCATTTTGTCCAGTTTCAAAATAAACACTCTATTACTAGCATTGTTTTAGTACAATAGCTGTAGAAATTGAGGGGAAAACATGCGCTTTGCAAGTTCTGTAATTACAGTTTGAAGTATGATTATCTTCTTAGCTACTTTGCCAGGCCATTAAGATTTATTAGGACGTTCTATGAACCAGAATTTTTTTTTACCACAGTACTAGACTCTGTAATATTGTCTGAGTTCTCTTCAACGAAAAGCCTGAAAATGCTTGAAAAGAAAAATCAAGTCCATTTACCTATTCTGTAATCTATTGTATATATTGGATAAACATAAAAAGAACTACATAAAACGTACAAAATTGTGACTAAGACTTTATGCTTACAATATTTATGTTTGTGTTATATTCTTTCTTCAGGAAGCAGACTATAATATATATAGATATTCAATACATTATTAACTTTAAATGCAAGTTTTAGAAGAAAAGAAATTAGTTTTGGAAATATGCTAAACAAGGCAAAGTACCTGCAACAAACATAACATCTTCAAAATCCAGAATTTAAAATTTTTTAGTAAAACCATATATGGACAGATTTTTCTGAGCTCAAATCAAAGATGCCATTTACTCCTGTTCACATTTTTAAAATTCTGCCATAGACATCTAGTCATGAAAGCCATTGACACAAGGAACAGTTCAAGGCTATTCTTTAGATTCTGTCTACTTGGCACGTGCACTGGATCAAGTTTTTGTGCACACAATTACATAAACCCAAGATGAATATGAAGCAGGTGAAGAAAACTGATTTCTTATAAGTCAGCGGGTTCCAACCTGGCCCTACCCTTAACCTTGGCATACTGGGAACTTACAAAGGTCTGACAAGCAGTTAGATTAGGCCCACATCACATGCAGAAGGGACTCTTCTGTTGTGAGGGACACAACTGGAGCATTTTGACATTCCGGCAGTCCAGAAATTGCCTAACTGTCTATGTCAGCTAAGTAGACTTAGCTCTTTTTGAAAATCTACTCCTCAAAGCAGATGCCTGCATGGCCATAAGGACCAGTCTTTTCATTACACTCTCAAAAGAAGCTGACAAAAGCTAAGAATACTGAAATGTTTTAGCCCACAAGACACTGAATTAGTTGCACACCTCTAGAAACTGTAACCACATCTTCTCAGGGGATTAAATTTGTTCCCCTTTCACTTTTGGCAAGAGCCACATTGCCAAGAATATTTACAAAGATGTGAGTCACTCTTACATATGTCAACTTACCTGATGTTTGGTTACCACTTTTCCAGAAGAAAATGGTTTTTGAAACAAAACCATAAAAATAGCAGACCTGTCAAAAGGATAAAGTTTTCTCTATTAGTGTATTAGCAGTCAGCTTTAAATTCAAACCAGATCTAAACAACTAGGTCTCTCATATCTGGCTCAGTTTACAAAATTATTTCCTCTATATTTTTTCCATTAATAGGCCACACTGACCACATTCACTGGTTTTATTTTCCCTGCTGCATTACCATGGTCAGATGATGACAAGTGAACTTCATTTCTGGTCAATTTCAAATGTCAGTTCTTGAGAGAATAGCTAATGAGAAATCTACTTGTGATTTACAAAAATCAAAATAAGTGATCTCAGAAGTTCTGAAGATAAATAATACTTTAATTTTTATTAGCAAGATGGATATACCAAAAGGCTTACTCATATACAGAATGCTGAATACACAGTCCTGTAGGAACAGAAGACATAGCACACGACTATCAGTTTCAATACCTCAGCCCTCAATCTGAGAAAAACAGCAGCTGAATGTCCCAAGAACTACAGGTATACAAACTATGAAGAAGAAAGCTTATCTTCTACATCCTTGTTAACAAAATTTGGACATGCCTGAGTGTCCTGGTTTCAGCTTGTACTGAGACAATTTTTTCTCAGTAGCTGCCACACCAGTGCAACTGCTAGGGCTGTGCTGTGTTTTGGAGTCAGTGTGAGAACAATCATGTCAATAACACAGTTTTGGTTTGTCCTTAGTACCGCTTATCCAAAATCAAGAACTTTTCAGTTTCCCATGCTCTGACAGCAAGCAGGTGCACAACAAGCTGGGAAGCAGCATGGCCAAGAGACCTGGCCTGAACAGGCCAAAGGGATGTTCCACAGCACAAACACCATACACTCAGTATATAAACTGGGGGAGCTACCCAGGAGGGGAGCCGATTTTTGTTTATGGATGGGCTGGGTATCGGTCATTGTGTGTTGAGCAGTTGCACTGTGCATCACTTATTCTTACTGGGTTTTCTCTCTCCTTTCATTACTCTATTTTGCTTACTAACTTATTAATTATTTATTAACATATTAATTCCAATTATTAAACTCTTCTTATATCAACCTGTGAGTTTTATTTTTTGTTTTCCTCCTGATTCTCCTCCCCAGCCCCCTGGAGTGGCAGAAAATGAGAGCACAGTTGTGTGATACTTGACTGCCAGCTGGAGCAACAGTTACACCATGACCAACAGCACTGTCAGAGTAGGCCCAACTTTAAAACTGGAAAAACACGGAAGTTTCTTGAGGGTAAAGAGGCCTTACAGAGACATGTAGAAAGACTGGAGAGCCAGTGATACGAAATCTAACAAGAACAAGTGCTGGGTGCTCCATCTCTGGTGGGGTAACCCTGCTTATATTCACAGAGTAGAGGAAGAAGGCTGGAGGGCAGCCCCACAGAAAGAAATCTGAAGGGTTGATGGCAAATTGAATACGGGTCAACAGAAAGGGTCAGCTGTGTCCTGGGCATCTACATTCAAGCACAGCATTGCCAGCTGCTTGAGGGAGGGGATTGTCCCGCTCTGCAATGCACTGATGCGGTCTCAGCTCAGGTCCTGTGTGTAGTTTTGGGTGCCTCCGTGTATCAGAAGGACATCAAACTGTTAAGACTTTGTCTGGGGGAGGCAGCCAAGATGGTGTAAGGTCTCAAGGGCAAGAGGAGCCTCTGAGGTTGCTTGGTTTGCTCAGCTTAGAGAAGGCTGAGGGGTGACCTCGTGGCACCTTCCTCAGTGGAGGGGTAGGTGCTGGTCTCTGGTGACCAGTGACAGGGCACAAGATGCAATGACACTGCATCAGGGTAAATTCACACTGTGGATTACGGAAAGGTTCTTCACTACGAGGCTGGCCGGCCACTGTAGCTGGCTCCCCAGGAGTGTCACAGCTCCTAGCCTGTCAGAGCTCAAGGAGTATCTGTACAACACTCTTGAGCATATGTTTAAGTTTTAGGTAGTTGTGTGAGGAGCAGAGAGTTGGACTCAATGGACCTTACGGGTCACTTCCAACTTGAGACATTCCAAGATACTGAAATTACAGTAAACAGAAATGGGAAGCAAAAACACTGCTATGAACAGGGTACTTCCTGTATTCACTATTATGCCTTCTCCTCGAGTAAACTATAATAACATAATGCAGGGTTACAAGCTTGATGCTGTCAAAGAACACCCGAAGTAGTTGTACGGGTGGGGGACAAGGCTTCACCCCCCTGCACACTCACCCCAGCTGCACTACGAAGATAAACTGCACGAGGTGGACCACTTTCAGGAGATCACAGGATTCAAACAGCCCCACGGCTTTCAAAACCTTGGCGAAGCACAGCAGCACGATGTAGCGAGTCAGCCTGCAGAAGGAGAGAGGCTG
>VYZT01029177.1:43053-71779 GCA_013400735.1 Pomatostomus ruficeps | reverse complement strand
CCCGCGCCAGTGCTGAATCCCACAGACTCATCCTGCGGGGAAGAAACCCTGACGCTCACCCAGCGCCACTGGCAGCCTGGCAGCACCACTATATCATCCAAACCACGTCCCCAAGGGCCGCAGCCACACCACTCTCCAACACTTCCGACAGTGACTGCACCACCTCCCTGGGCAACTCCTTCCGATGCCTGACCACTCTGCCAGGGAAAACTTGGGCCTAATATTGGATCTGAACCTCCCCTGGTGGCATCCAAGGCCATTTCCTCTCAACCTGAAAGGGTTCCGTGCCGGTCCTTCGGGATTATATCTGTGAGGACTGGGCACAGATGGCAGACGTTGTCCCACGGACTGTGATGCACACTATTCTTCCAAAACAAATGAAAGTTCAGTTCAAGAAAGAGTTGTAGTAAAAAAAAAAAAAAATTAAAAAACACGTACACAAAAAATATAACAACAAAAAAAAAAGAAAATAGGAATAAGAGTAGGAATAAGAGGATGATGATGAAGAAGAAACAGTAGCAGTAAACAAGAAGAAGAAGAAACAGTAGCAAATAATAAGAATATGAAAAAGAATAAGCATAACAAGTGAACAAGAATAATTAGAACAAGAAGAATATGATAAAGAAGAAGAAATAGCAGTAGTAGTAAATAAGAATAAGAATAAAAGTAAGAAAAATAAGAGATGAAGAAAAGAGTAGTAGTAATTAAAAAGAAGAAGGGAAAGAAGAAGAATAAGCATAGGAAGACTAAGATGAGGAAGAAGAAATAGTAAATACTTAGGAGAAATAGTAACAAATAATATGAAAAAAAGCATAACAAGTGAATAATTAAAACAAGAAGATTATGATAAAGAAGAAGAAATATCAGTAGCAGTAAATAAGAATAAAAGTAATAATAAGAAAAATAAGAGTAAGATGAAGAAAAGGGAGTAGTAGTAATTAAAAAGAAGAAGGGAAATAAGAACAAGCATAGGAAGACTAAGGTGAGGAAGAAGAAATAGTAAATTCTAAGAAGAAGAAGAATAGTATGAAATTAAAATATGCATCCACACATCCTCTAGAACCCCAGAATGCAAGGAAGGACCTTAAAAATCATCTACTTTCAACTGATCATCTTCTGAGCTCTCTCTTACTGTCTCTCTGAGACCTCTTTCCTATTTCTATCTCTCTCCCTCCCATTTCTTGTGCAATAAAATCCATGTCCAATGAAATCCTTTTGTCTTCCTGTGGTCTCATGTGCACCTTCACTGGGACAGAGGCGTCTCTCCCTCATGGTATCCTAACCCACGGGCAGGGTCCCTTCCAGCCTTGGGCATTCCAGGATTGTCTCAGGGACTTCCCTTCCCTTCCCTTCCCTTCCCTTCCCTTCCCTTCCCTTCCCTTCCCTTCCCTTCCCTTCCCTTCCCTTCCCTTCCCTTCCCTTCCCTTCCCTTCCCTTCCCTTCCCTTCCCTTCCCTTCCCTTCCCTTCCCTTCCCAGAACTTCCCTTGCCAGAACTTCCCTTCCCTTCCATCATTTTTATTATTCAGAAAATAAATAGATTTTAGTTCAGTTTCTTACATTATATTCAGAGTTGTGCTTCAAATTTAAAGGTACTTTAAAGGATACCTTACTGAAGTAGGAGAGAAGCCTGTATTTTTTCCAATTAAAAATTAACTTTTGAAATTAATTTCTTAATTGTAGAGCTTGTTTTTAAGTTCCTCTTAAGAAAAATAAGCATTTAGGCCCCCTCCCAACCTGGTGTTTAAATGTGTCCTTAACTTTTAAACATCTGAGTAGGTTCAATGACTTTGCTGAGTGCACACACCACGACGCTTTTGAATTCACTCACTACAACATCTTGAGAGCTGCTGCAGTAGGGCTGGTGCTGGGCAGAGGGAGCTGGGGAGTGCACAGCATCCGTGTGTGCTGCAGGGACCGTGGGCACAGCAGTGTCAGGGGTAGCACTGCCAGCAGAATGAATTTTGCAGAACTGCTATCCTTGCAGAGCCTTGAGTGTTGTAATTTAGAGAAGTCATAATGGTCAAAGATTGCTCTAAAGTGGTGAGAAAGCAATTTTCCATCCATGCCTACATGACCAGTGTGACCCATCGGCCGCTTCCATTTCTGCCCTTGAGAAAGTTTTGCTTTTCTAGTGGTGCTCAGCCTGGTATTGCTGTAATAGACGCTGCCTGTGTTGCCTGTCCACCAACATAAATGCTGTTATCTAAGTAAACATGGTCCAAATTATTTTTGTTACAACAGGATTGCAAGTAAGTCTGAATAAACTTAAGAATGTTCAAAACAGGGCAGGAAGGGGGTTATCCTTTTCTTTTTTCCCTTTGGGAATGAGAATGTGAAGTAGGTATCTGTCCTTTAAGCCTCTTCTTATTCTCCCCTATCTTTTAGTTTTGTTAACTGATTTCTTAAAAAACCTGGCAGAATGACAAAAGTCTCACAGTTACTGAATTTCTACTGCCCTTGGAGCAGTCCAGGATGCATGCAAATGACCTTACCAGTTCTTAGAAATGCAGAGTGGTTAGGCAGAAAGGCTTCAGGACATTTGTCTAATTGTAGAATGCTTTTTCTAATACATTTCTTCAAGAATAATGCTTTTCTGGATGTATCAGTTTACAAAGTGTATCCTATTGATATCCTGCTAGCTATGAAAGATTATTTTAATAAATATATTAGAGCTATAATTGAATTTTGTTTTGTTTTCAGTAATAGTGTATGATAGGACATTAATCTGTATATATATATGCATTTTAAACTAGCTACATAAAATTGACTGTAGATACTAGAAATGCTTTAATAACTTTTCTTTCTTATAAGAAGTGTAATTTTTTTTAGTAATTTGGTGTTGATTAATAGACTGTTGTAGGAGATTGTGTAAGAATATGTTACAGTAAAATGCTATTAAAAAAAGTTGACCTGAATCTTGCATTTGTTGGTTTTTAACCTTTATGTTTCTTTCTCATTAGAACTATGCAGTACTGATTCAGCAACAAATTAATGAGGACAAACAAAACTTGAGAGAAAAGGCTGTATATGGAGTTCAGCTCACAGAAGAAAAACTTAATGACTTCCGTGATGAACAGATTGGGCAGCTGAAGGAACTGATGGACGAGGCTACCAAACCTCATAAAAAAATCACCATTTCTAAAGACTCAGAATACAAAACCTAAAAGATTTAAAAAATTATTTTAATGCATATGGAAGCATTTTGAAACTGCCTTTTCCACTTGGACTTGAATGTGGTTTCTGTGAGATAATGGACGCTGCTGATGCTATAACTTGTCTGAAATGGATGTGTTTGGCTTTCTGTGCAAGAATAAATGGAAAAATGGAATAATCACAACACTTTTATGTTAATGGCATTATTTTTTTCCTCTTTTTTCCCCCTCCTAATGGATGTTGAAGATTGAAAGAATTTGCTAAAAGTAAATTGACATTTTTAAAATATAAAGTTGTTGGTTTTGGGGTTTTTTGTTTTGTAATCTTGCCACCTGTAGGGCAAAGCATCTTTCTGTTTGTTTATCATCCTCTTCCTTAATGGAAAAGATGCATTTAGCATTTATTTTCTGGTGAGAATTCAGTAGACAAAGGAATGGTACTAGAGTGGGTTTGTTTTCATGGAAAGAAATAAGGAATAAGAAATAAGTATTAGAAAAACATACTGCTGGTGAAATTGGAAGTTGATTTACTTCCAATTTCATAAATTGGAAGTAAATCAACTTTTTTATTTTAAAGCCCCTTTATTGTGAAAGGGGCTTTAAAATAAAAGATGTAGGTTATTATTAAATTAACCTTGAATCACTATCTTATGCAGAAAATTCTACATTTTTTTCAAGGCAAATTATTGTTAGTGTCTAAAATTTTTAAAAACTTTTCATGAGTGGGTTGTGCTGTAGTTTGAATTCAAAGGTTCTTAAAAAACATGGGATCCCATATTATCCAATATTTTGTATAGACCAGAATGCGTAAATACCTTGATAACAGAAATTATCCTGCTGATAATACTGCATGACAAACATGAGTAATTTATTTCTAATAGGTTAAGTCTTCAGTAAGATAATGTGTGCCTGTTGTAACATACACTATTGGGGCTAAACAAGAAGTTTTATCTGTTAAGAAAAGACACACCCCTTTCTGTGCAAAAGACAGCTTTCATTTCATCTTCTAAACCTAGTTTTATGTTATTTTGTTCTATTTCTGGGCCTTTCCCTGTCTGTTACCCACAGCATGTTCAAGACAACAAAATTTCTTTGCTCTTGGGGAATAACAGCTTTGACAAGTAAGCACATTTCCATCTGTCTCAATTTGTAACAACATGCTGTTTGCCAAAACTGCGCTCCTGGATCCTAAGAGAGTGGGGAGCAATTCAGGGAGCAGCCTTGTTCTTTCTCCTTTATCTCTTTTACCCATTCGTTGATGGGATTGTAGACTGCAGGTTGCTCATTTCTATTAAAAGTTCATGTGCAGGATTGCTCTGTGAAGGACACGTGATTGCGCGTCTTCCTCTGGCACCCACAGCCTTTGCTGTGTGTGCAGTAGGAACATCCTGTAGCCTCAAGCACTCAATGCAAACGGGACCCAAGGGGAGAGAAGACATCCAGACTGCAGGGCTGTCCACAGGTCCTGGTTCTTGGTGATCAGGGGCATGGCTGGAGAGAGTGGCAGCTCCCTCCTGGCCTGCTCCATAGCTAGGATGCCCCAGCATCAAAGTGGGAAGCAAATGGCATGTGCATACAGGAAGCTTGAAAATTGTCTCTGATAGTGCCGTTCACACGTTCCTAAAGCTTTTTTCTTTTTACAGTTTAAAGTCTGTAAAAATCTAATCCAGCTCTGGAGTTTAGGGCATAAGGATTTATTCTGTTGCACTTCCATCAGGTGTAGACTAATCAGTAATTCCGTTACTAAATCCATTTGGTTTTCATACCAGAACTAATATTTGGGTGTTGACAACAGAGTTTGTTCCCAGTCCCAGTACACCTCTGCCTGCTTTCCAGTCAGTATTCAAGTTGCTGCAGATTTATTTCAAATACTGCAATTTAAAGCACCATTACTTTTATCAACACATGTAATGAAACTTCTTAGTTCAATGAAACTAGTTAAAATACTTGTTTTGCATCTGTCTACTCATGCCTGCACCTAGATTTTTAGAGGCTAAATTAATAATGAAAAATTGCTATTTGGTGTGAAAAACTTATGCTTGTAATGAGACCTGAAGGGGGTTGGAGGTGAGGGTAGTCTTTACATCCACGGCCCCTCTTCTAGTAAATTCAGCATTTTTTTTCTTTCATTCCCAGCAGTAGTTTATATTTTGTACAATATGTTTATTCTTGTTTAAAACAACTCTCAAAACAGGAGTGAAACATCTTTCAAGATTGCTGGCTTTAAGACTGCCCGTGCTAATAGTAAGGTGTGCTCTGGTCTGAGCAGGACTTGTGTGAGTGGTGGAGCCCTACAGAAGTTTTGTGATTCCAACAGTGCCACACATTAGTGAAATTCTTTGATTTACAAGTGTGGTTAATGAAATTAAGTTGAGGAAAACAATGGGCTTCTCATCTTGTCCATAGAAAGAGTGACACAGATGCTGTTTCTTTAATTTTGGGGGTTTTTTAAGGTACAGGATACTTCTATGGGTAACTTTGCACTTGATTTGGAGGACACTGAACAGAGGAAAGCATCTATCAAAAATACTTCAAAACTTCAAGCAGTGTGCTATTTCAAATGGCAAGAGTTGCCTAGAAAAAAAAGATGCTACTCACCTTATAATGAAAAATAGCTCTAATCTCTTTAGAAAAGAGTACAAAGTTTTGAGTTGTGTTGGATGGATTGCTGTTATACAACTCACGACTGAAAAGCTTCTACAGCCCTTGAAAGACTTATTTCCATCCATCTTATCCATTAAGAAAGATCCATTATATTTTGTTGATCTCTTCTAGAGCTAAAAAACTGTGATACTTCACTGGTTGACTTGGCCTTATCTGGAGTAACGCTTTATGTGATCGCCTGGCAGCTGGTAGGAGTTGGAGGGAGCTGAAGTTTTAAGTAACTGGAAGAGGCACAGGCTGAAGTCTTATCAACAAGTAAAGAATTTCTGGAAATCTCTCTCATTAAAAACTACCAGTTTTGATATGCACAGTTATAAATCTTAAAAAGAACAAATAAAATGTCATTCCTTCAGTGTTTTATTATGCCTATGATGTGGGTTTATGCTTTTTTTAACTGACTGCCTGGCAAGAGCTATTAGGATATATTTCTTCCTTAAAAATAAATTAATAATGTAACATCCTGAGGGTAGGATTTATGAAGAAGTTTTATTCCTTATCTATTTGGACTTCAATCTTTTTGAATTGTTAGTGGACATTCTATTTCTTCTTCTTGGATATGTATTTGTGAGATGCTGACTATTCCCTGATGAGTCAGTGGCCAAATGTTCATTGGCTTCTAGGTAAAAATATTGGACAATTAGTGAAGGGAACATGCCTTTCCCTACCTGTTATAATCTATTTTAATTTCTACTTTCTATAGCTAAACTAATAGCAGACAGAAGGCTGAATCTCTCAGCAGACTGATTTGCCCAAGTGAGACCTTGGAGGATCTATATATGCTCGATATAGGATGAAAGCTGAATCATTGTAAAAACCAGCTCACATTCTAGGGCAAAAGAAGTTTCTATGTACTATCCTGTTTAACCGTTGGTTTTCAGACCTCTTGGAAAGAGTTTCAAGGTAAATCCTTCCTGTTGGATGGTATAGATGCAGGAGGGTATAGATGCAGCAAGCGCAGGTGTTGTGGGGCTTGCTTGATGAACAGGACTGCCTGACCCTCCTGCTACTGCTCCGTGTCCTGGTGCTGGACCGGGCTTGGTGTGCCTGCCTTACAGTGAGGAATGGTTGTGCTAGTTTGAAAACAAACCAGTGGGAGATTCCAAGTCAGAACTACACTTTAATAGGAAAATTAAAATAAAGGCAACAGTACAGAAACAGTGGCTTAAACTGACAGAGTCAGAATACGACTTGGCACAGTGTTGGTCAGGGTGGCGGTAGCAGTCCCATTGGAGTGATGGATGTGGTTTTGTCAAAGCAGTGATCCTGTAGAAAGGTCTGGTCTTTCTCTTGAGGTCCGATAGTGAGTATGGAGCTCTTGCCCTCTGGGAATCCAGTGGTGGTGCTTTCCTGGTGTTTTAATCCTCAGGTTATATCCAGATGGGAATGCTTGTTCCTGCCCCCTGGGCGGGGCATCTCAGAATGGGATGATGTAGTTTTATGAGTCATGCAGTGGGTCCTTAATGGCCCATCAGCAGAGATAGCCCCCGGAGGGAGTTACCAGGATGAGTCACGGAGGAGATACTGAACACTGCCCCACGTGCTTTAACAGCTTGTGAAGATGGCAATAGAATACTTACTTTTGATTACATCTTACATTGTAGCCCAAGACAATGGTGTGGAGAGGCCTCTCCCATTGAGCCACATCAGGAAGTGGGCTTCAAAGACTGGCACAAATTAAATGGTGTTAGAAGTGATAACATTTGCGCTTGTAAATGACCTGTTCTTGTTCATGGAGGTTATGCATCTGCTGCAAAACCACTGGCTTGGTTAGGAACATTTTCAGCAATTTCAGTGACCACAGCTCTGCTCTGGGAACAGCCTTGACAATGCTGAGTCCTTCCAGCTTTTCCAGTGGTCTGTCTACCAGTTAGGGTACATGTAGATCACAGAATAAAATTTTATTTAGATGCAACCATTACGTAAGTATAATACAAAGTATTCTTTGTTCATTGATGTTGAGAGCCCTAACTCAGTGCATAATTTCAATGCGTAAAAATGGAATGGTTTTGCTACTTGTAGTGGTGTGTTACGAAGAAATGTCAGGTGTTTCAACAAGCTCATTTACAGGAAACATGATATTGCACAACTGATATGTGTGTCTCGGGAGTTCAGTGTTTAATCTGCTGTCTAACAGTTTCAAAGCTAGTGCTTGAAGTATAAACAAGGAAGAATCCTTTGTTTAATAAAATGACCTTTAGTTACTGAATAATTGTCAACTTGTTATAAATACTGAGGAGCATCAGTGCATATTACCACTGTAAAGCCCTTTCTGATGCCACAGTGGTGGAATGGTCAGAGGAAGACTGGCACTGCATAGTGTTAACTTTTTCCCTTCTCCATTGCTTTCTTTGTCATAGGCAGTTTGTGTTACAGCAGTGTGCTTTGCTGCATGCAAGTCCTACTGAAGTAAATCCAGTACTTCTTACCTGTTCTTACCAAGCCCCTGCCTCAGACCCCAGAGCTCAGGGAAGCTTTTGGGTCTAATTTGGCAAATGCTACTCACTCCAGTAGCCTGCTTTCAAAACTGCAATGAACAAGTAAGTTAGAAAATATTTTAACCTCTTGCCACTCTCCCAAGCCTCAGGTGAGACTGTAGGATTGGAACTGTAAAACTGAGGCAGGAAGACATTTTTCATTGTTGCTATGGAGACTAGAGTTTATGCAGCAATGACTTGTTTTGTTTTCTATCTCCTTGATCTTAGGCCAAAAATAAAAAAAAAGAGAAAAGTAACATGAAAATATCACAGACAAAACCTCTGGGACATGAGATTACAATTTGAATGACCTCTTAGCAGTATTGCAAACAAAAACAAAGATGAGAGGAATAGGGAGAAAAAAGTCTGTGTGTGTCAAGACAATCTCTTTCTGCAGAGGAGGAACTAGGAGGAAGTTAGAAAAGGAACTAGGGCCACAGTGAACATAAGTTCACCACTGGTTGCAGATTCTTTGGAGGATCCAGTGTTCCCTATCCAAAGGCACTGCTCCAGCCCCACAGTTCGTGCACTCTGGTCATGGTCAGATGCCCAGAGAACAGCCTAACACTTTTAACAGTAAGACCTACCCACATTTTATCTGTAAGATGCATCTTTTGACAGCAGGGGTATGGAGTCTGGGTCTTCACCTCCTCCTAAATGGCTGTGGATGAGGTCTTCCCTTGCTAGTCCGTTACGTGAAGGAAAATCTGCTGTAGCGATTGTATGGCAGTGTGGTAAGGAACAAACGTGCCTGTTCCTTGTAAGCATGTGATCAGTAAGGGTATGATGACAGTACATGATGTCTGTACCAGGCTCTATTGCAGATCAAAGTGTGAAGTGTGTCTGATCACATTGCTACAGTAAACAGATTATTTCCAGTATTTGAAAGCAGCTCTGAAGCTTCAAAAAACGACACATCCTAAGCATAATACATTGCCCTTAAAAACCCTTGTACCGAAAAGTGAGACTGCCAAACTAAAGGTATTTTGATGTAATGGGATTTAAGTCCTGAAGGGGAGACAAAAGGCAGTGATCAGACAGGTTTCAGAGCATTGTGGAGAAATACCCCTTTTGGTTCATGAGCATTGAAATCCTTTGCTGAAGGAGTGAAGAAGGCGGCCATATGGCCCTATCCCTGACCACTCAGATTCATCAGCAGCCTCTTCTGGTTGTCATGATTTGGGACATAACTGAATCCATGTGCTTTTCTACAGTGATGCATGTGTCAGTCCTGAAACAGCAGCCGAACGAGTCGCTACAGGACAAGTAAATCAGATGGCATTAGCTTCTCCATTTTCTCGTCTTTTTCACTGTTCAGCTCTGTGAGGCTGCAGCCAGCTTGCAGAGCAAGAAGTGTTTCTCCTGGCTATTCCTAATCATCTGTATTGCCTCTAATTAAGAGCAGCCAGGCAGAGGACGTACAGATGTCTATGCTGACTGACAGTTATCGAAAGACTGGATAATGGCTTTCAGTGTAAATAAAGCCCAGAAATGAGCTGACAGGGGAAATGTTGCAGGAATTTATTAGTTTGATCCCTAATGTTGAACTGTTGTAGGAATTTTATGGCATATCACAACAAAAGCTCACCAGAATATATACAGTGAGACCAAACAAGCAAGGAATATCAACCTGGAATGTCAAGGGAGTACTTGGAGCTAGAGGCAGTCCTGTAAAAGCTATTTCAATGTTACTGACATCCTACAATGTGTATAGTTATTTTGAAACCAATTTTCAGCAGGTTTACAGGCCAAAACATGATTCCACTCATCTCAAAAGCTGGTTAAATTTAAAAGTTCATGTAAAAATCAGTCCCAAAGGGAGAGTAAAGCAGCACCTCAGGAAATGTCTAGAGAACTGGAAAGGGGATCTAGGGGATTGTTTAAACCCGAGAGTGTCTTCAAATGCTAAGTGCAAGTTAAGAAACTGATGCTAGCTTGAAGTCAGTTCTTGCCTGGTTAGACTCGATGATCTTGGAGGTCTTTTCCGACCTTAATGATTCTGTGATTCTGTTCTTTATTTTCCTCTGTTTAATTAATCTCTTTGTTACCATAAGAACTACTTGATGAGTTAAAAATTGGAGCTATTTCTTTTCAAGTTCAGGAATAAATACAAAAACTGATGGCAAGCGTTCTTAACACCAGTATAAAAAGTTCCTGAAAGTAGCTAAGTCTTGAGAAATTTTAAAATGCCTGGGCTATACTCCACAAAACAACCAAAAATGCTTAGAGAATTAATAATGTTATTAATTACTCCTGAACATAATATGTGTAATGAGATAACTGTGAAGCTCTTTGTATCACATAAACCTTATGTATGATTTATAATCACGTCTGGATCTCACCATTACCACATAACCCCTCCTATTATAACTAACTGATCACTATGTAATTAGTGATGCTATAGTCATTTGTAAGAGCAAAATTTTCTTCCCTACACAAAGGTAGCTGGGGAGAGCAATAAACATGAAATATCAATGCTATCTGTGGGATTCGATTGCTGTTTTCCAGTAGCTGCAGTCTTTAACAGCTTGTTGCTGTAGCATGGATGTTTCAGAAACGTGAAGCACGGTCATGATTAAGTTAAACCACATCCTGTCTTTCATTTGGCTACACTCTAAATGAGGTAACACCTGGTGTCACATTCTTTGGGGTCCAAAGGAGTACTTAATGCTGGTGGGAGCCAGGGAATGTCCTCCTATGGAAAGGGGGGACCCATTCTCAAGGCCGTTTCCCACAATCCCCACTCCCACCTCCTCCCCAGGCAGTGTGACCAGCTTCAGGGGGCTGAGGGCTCTGCATGGTGAGGAAGGGCACTTCTGACACTGCACAGCAAACCTCTGAGGGAAATCCTGACATTATGCTGCCCATTGCTCTCAGCAGGCAGAGTTTTGGACTGCAAAGGGTTCACTTCTTCCCTGTGTAACACACCAACAAAGCATCTCTGGACTGTGGTGGCGTGCCCACATTGAACCTTTACCTTCCCCTTGTGGGGAAACAAAATGGAAGAAACTGAAAACTGCATCAAACCAAATGTGGTCCATGCTGTGTTTGTTCTTCCTGTGGTTTTTCCAGTCCCAAGGTGGCATTTCTTTACCAGAACTATTTGCTTTTCAGCTGAGAAAATGGAAAGCCTGGCTTGGAAAGAAGACTTCTTGGCTCTTCCCCTTTGCAAGTAAGAAAATCTGCTTGAGGTTCGCAAACCTGGTTAAGATTATTGAAATCAGTGCTATCTTACTGAAGCATCGGAAGCTTTGGGAAACTCAGGACGCACTGCACTGGCCTCTGCAATAGAGGTCTCTGTGCAAATGAGCAGGGCCTTCTGTCATCACTCCAAGGGATCTGTGTGGATTTTCTGAATTATTTTTAACATACCACAGTGGGGATTAGGAGGAAACCTTTGTACCATCTGTCCTGGACTGCAAGTGAGCCTTTCTAGAAATTACTCAAATGCTTTGGTGTGGACAGGCTGCTTAGATGTGTTTTTCATCCTCAGGGCACTGCATAGCGCCTGGAACACCAACATTTTAAAGAGCACTGCCTTAAAATGCCACATCTTTAAATAAAAATTGAACTTATTAATAAACATTGACAATAAGCCCCCAAATAGCCTGCTTGTTCTATTTTTTTAGAAATGATTCTCACTTCCTGTGCCAAGTACCAAGTATGTAGCAACATCTGCTGCATAAAAAGCACATCTCAGGAGGGGGAGAGGTCACAGAGGTCACCTTTAGAGGGCATGGTGAGGGGTGGAGATAAACAGATGTAAGAGGCTGTAGAGGGTGTGAAGAAGTGCTTGGTACAGCTGCTCTCTGAGCCTTGTGCTGCACATGCCACTGCCCTGCCCTCTACCATCCCCGGTCAGTCTCATTCAGCACAGAGGAGGAGGCTTCCCAAGCCCCAGGAGTGTGGCTTGTTCTAGACTCAGTCTCTGCCGTAAATATGAAGGGTTTTTTCTACTCTTTCTGACATTCTGCCCAGATTGCATGCTGTGAAAATTCAGAGCTGTCATGGAGCCTTGTCATGCTGGTGAACACCTTGTCTGAGCAAGATTTTTAGTGGATTTTCTTCCCAACAGATGGGGCAGGCAGGTCCTCCTAGACTTTGGACCACAGGCCTTCCTAGGCCTTTGGTGTGTACTGTGCTTCCGTGGTGCTTGGGAGCAGGATATGAAACAATTTATAGTACTTGGCATGTTTCTGTGAAATATTTATAGAGGTACTATATTCCAGTGAATTTTATTGCTGGCTCATGCAGTTCAGATGATAAAAATGCCCTTTCTAATCCACAGAAGATAAATCCATCAGCACTGTAGAAATAAGATTTGCAACTGGCAGCATCATCGACTAACTAGAATCCAGACCAAGGGCAAGCACCATTCCTCCAGTAAGCCCCAGATACAGGGGAGAAGGGGGCAAGGTTCACCTGTGCCTGCGGAGCCAGGCTCCTGCTGCTTGTGTTAGAGAAGGAGATTTGAGAACCAGCCTGAGTTTCCAGTCAGAGCAGCATACGTTGTGGCCTAAGGAGCAGCATTGCTCATTGCTCACCCTCACGCAGCTGGCATAGAAAAACCTAAAGCTGCAAACTCACAGTCCCAGGTCCTCTGCTGGAAGACAGAAATTGCAATGATCCATAGTGCCTGTCTAGAGGCAAGAACAGTATTTAGTTTGGTTAAGGGGAGCCTTCCCATTCCCTGAGCGCATGCATAAATGCTGGTGCAGAATAAAATCCACCATGAATGAGTTTTCATCAAAAGCAGAAGTGAGTTATGAAATTGTGTTCAATATAGTGGCGATTTTCTCTTTTCACTGCAGGGCAGACTCCAAGGGATGCAAGACAGAAAAGCTTGAAATTAAAGCCTTCCTTTTCCATGGAAATTTTATTTTAGTTCTTCCTTTGTCCTCCCTTATTTTCCTTCTTGAAAGTAAGTTGTCTCCCCAGAGCCTCTTGCCCTGGCAGCCCCACCCCACAAGAAAAGGAGGTGGGGGCAGGTCAGTCTCCTTCTTGCTGCTCAGCACTGCCATGCCCTGCTCCCAGGACACAGCTCTGGGACAGAGCTGACTTTGGAAGAGTTGCTGGAGTAAAAGAGACAGGATCCAGAAGCGGCAATCATTGGTTTAACTTGTTTTAAATTTTCTACTTTTTTTTCCAGAGTTTTTTATTTCAGGGTAAAATGGAGTAAGGGATTAGATAAAGAAGAACTGAATGAAGAGGGCTTGGATCGGTGGTGCTGAAGGGAAAAAGAGCTGGAAAAATAAAACACGTACTTTGTCACAGGACTTCCATGCCCACTTTGAGGGCAGCAGGCTGTAAGATCCACCAGAGACATGATACTCCAGGCCACTGGGTTTTCAGGGAGCAAAGCTGGCTTTTTGCAGGAAAACCACCTCCTGTGTTGCCGTTGTCCTGCTTCAGAGTGTAAGTTCAGCCTTGCTGAAACCAAACACTCAATGGCTGAACTGGTTTTCTGCATCTCAAACTTGCAGACTGGGAAACATCACCATTTCCCCCTCTCCATGCTCATCTGAGCTGTTAGCAGGACAATCTCCTAAGTGACATTTCCAGTAAGAAGGCTATTTAGAAACAGACATGCAATAATTTCAGGATCATCCTTATTTTAATGTAGCCTTATATGAATTTGTCTTCAAATCCTTTTGGATGGCTAATTCCTCATTGCACATGATGATTCATCATTAAAATAATAATCACCTTCCTGGCTGTGTAGTGTTTAATCTTTCAGCAAATAAAGAAGTGATTGAAACTTGCTCTTATCACACCAGAACAAGTTTGTTCAAAAGAAAAAAAAATAATGATGTTATTTTTATACAAATTGCTATAATGAGCTGTCTCTGTGCTATTATCTCTGAGCATTAACTGGCTCTATTATGCAGGATAATACTCAGAATAATTATTACTTATCTGCGTGTACATACATTGAATAATAAAACAATTAGGCCTTTTAAAACAGAGGATAGAAAAGATTCCATTTACTGTAATTCTGACTTACTGATTATAAGGTTGGAATAAAAAAATGTGATATTTCATCAGTGTGTCAAGCCACAAAATGCTGGATTTGTAGAAATCAGTGCAGGCTTTGCGTAAGGTATGCATTTTGTTAGTCTAGACTGAGCAGAGATTTACATAAGGATGTGAAGGATCTGAGTTGAAATTCAGAGGTGGATGAAGCCTGCTGAGCACAGGAAGCTCTTTGTAAGAGCAGTGCTCCTGCTGTGTGTCACTGTGCTTTGGTGCAGGGGCTTGCAGCGCCTGTCCCATGGGAGCCTGCACAGCTGGAGTGCAGGAGGAGCTGGGCTCCTGCAGCTGTGGAGGCTCGGCTCTTCTCTGGGTGAAGGCTGCTCCTTTCCCTCCCAGCTGGCCAGAGTGAGCACAACCTGCCTGGCAGCTCAGGCTGGTATCTCGTGCAGAGCTGACCCAGCCATTGCACCTCAAAGAAGCTGTCTGGGCTCTTGGGCAGTATGAGCACATTGGATTCTCCTGAAATAATGCACTTCTATGGAAGGTTACCTAGGGAGCCATCATGTGCTCAGACTGCCAGGGTTCCTGTCTGTCTGATGGGACAGTTTGTGTTTCACATAAGTGCTGGGAAAACAAAAGTGATAATAATGTTAAAAATGGTGATGTCTTACTGTACAAAAAAGTAAAATGCTCCAGCCCTGGTAATTTTTGGGCATATCTGAAAGATACATGTCCTTCAGAAATGGAATCAAAGAATCATGGAATAGTTTAGGTTGGAAAAGACTTTTAAGACCATGTCTGTAAGTACCACATCTGTACATCCTTTAAATACCCACAGGGATGGTGACTCCACCACTTCCCTGGTCAGGCTATTCCAGTGCTTAACACTTTTCATTAAGAAATTTTTCACAATATCCAATCTAAACCTCCCTTGGTGGAACCTGAGGCCATTTCCTCTCATGCTGTTGCTTGTTACTTGAGAGAACAAATTGACCTCCACCTTGCTACAACCTCCTTTGAAGTAGTTGTAGAAGGCAACAAGGGGTCCCCAAGGACGTCCCTGCTCTCCACAGGAGAGGGGTGGGGAGCCTGGATTCAACCCCCGATGGCTGTCAGCAGGGAGCAGGATCCATAGGGTGGTGTAAGGTAGACCCCTCCTGCCCCAAAAGGCTCTTCAGAGCCAGGAGCCAATCAAACATACACTTAGGGATTAGCTTTTAAAGTGATCACAAAAGCATACAGATCCCAGGGGTCATCACAACCTTCTTACTGTACTGGTCCAAATGAACTGGAATCAATGGGAGATGGCTGCTGCAGAGAACAGTATAAAAATATTGTGATGAGGAGATAAGTGGTGCTTTGAGCTTCACATTTTTGGATGTTGCTCATTATTCTCAACAATTGCATTTCTGTATATCATGCACCCGATTCTCTTGCCTTCTCTTACAGTCTTTCATGAGCAGGCTGACCTTGCCAGGCTGGCTGTGTGCTTATTTTTGGCCTGAGGATGAATTTGCTTCATTTGCCTTCTCAAGAGCATGACCCTCTGACTTGCATGTATGCTACACAGTGGTCCTGAGGAATGGCAGCAGGTGTTACTCATTTCTTGATGGATAATTATTTAAGGTGGAATTTGCTTGGCTACTTGTTTTTTTAGGACACCTTAGGAATACCTGACCTGTGTCAGATAATGAAGAGAAACCAATTCATCTCACACTCTCTTGCAAATCCCAGACACTGCGTTAATCACACAAATGATTAGGAACTCGAAGCAGACTGGTGGAACATTTTAATTCTGTTTGTTGAGAGCTGTAAACATAATTGATTTATATTTCTCTGCAATAAGTTAATTTAAGAGAGTGCTCCCATTGTGAATAATATCAGATTCAAGGCTGTATGGCTTACAAATCTCAGTGGCTCCACTGGAGAAAATACAGATCACTCCTTGCTGCAAAAGGATGAAAAGGATAAAGACTAATGACTGGTAAACGTTGGCTTCCTGTAAACAGAAAATTACCAAATCTGATAAATGCAATACATTAGCACTGTAACACAAGAAGCAACATGCTCTCCATTATCCCTGATAAGTTAATGGATCAGTGCTGAAATTTAAAAAAAGAAATTAAAAATCTTTGGATGCAAAGTCTCCACTATTCAGAGTCAGTTTGGATTTAAAAAAAACTTTGTTTCCTGGAAATACTACAATTAACTGAAGGTATGATGTATGAAACATTTTTCCATCACAAAATGTAGATCAGCTGAAGATGAAGATCGCTACAGAAGGACATCCCTTGAGACAGAATCTTTTGCTTTAATTGTGGTGAGTGAGTCAGAGAAAGGGAGGGAATGGACTGAACAGGGAAATGTGGCAGGTCGAGATTCAAACTCCTACTGATGCTGCAAATGTTAAACTTCACTGGCTTGTCTAAACACTCCCTAATATGTTTTTTTCTTAAACTTTTCCCTTACCAGAAAAATCTCTGTCATTTCTGCATGGAACCAGGTCTTATGCAATTTTTTTTTTTGTCTGAGTGAAAGAGAATTCCTATATTCTGGAGAGCTCTGTGGTCCTCCTGAATAGGCAGGAGAAAAACAGATACTGTGAAAAATTCCTTGCATACTATTGTAACTTCCTGTTTCTACAGCAGAGTGAAACAATTCAGAAACTAGAAATGCTCAGTATTCAGTTTAATCAAAAAGTCACTAAAAATTCCATAACTAGTAAAAAAACAAACCCTAACCCCACAACAAATGGAAACAAAAGCACCTTTATCAGCATGATGAAGGCAATTGGGTGAAAAGAACAAGAGAGAAGGCCTTAGTCACAGTGAAATGAAGTTTAGTTAAATAGTGCTTTAAAGAATTTCAGTAAATATTAGTAATTGCCAATATGGAAAAAGTTTCCTTCTGACACAGCCTAATCACAGTGACAGGCAAAATAATTCCCCTTCTTAATGTGATTAATGCATTTTTGCAAGCACGGCTTGCCTTAATCACACGGATGTCGCGAGTGCCTCTGCCCTTACCAGCACTCATTTTCACAGCTCCTTGTGGTTGGCACAGCTTCCCCAGCAGCCAGGCTGGAACACTGAGCCTTGCTCACCTGTTCAGGTGAACTCCTTCACTGCAGGATGTTTCAGGTTCCAAGCCTGTCTTGTTAGGGAAGAAACTTTATTGTCACCTCTTGGTAAAACATATGAGGAAGGCTCTTTCTAGCAGCAAAATTTGAAAATATTTGTTATGTTTGATACCAGCTTCTTGTAGGTACTTCTGCAAAAGTAGCTCACCTGCATATATATCTTACATATCCCTAGTAATCCTAACCATTTCAGAGTTCAAATTTACATTCAAATCCCTTTGCTAGCAACTGAACTAAAAAATTATTTTTTTATGAGTTTATTGTGAAGATTAACTATCACTATAAACCTGAGTCTTTCTGGTCTCTGAAAAGAAGGAAGATAGTAATTTTCAAATGGATCTAAAAACTCTGCTGCATCACTAGAAAAGACAGGCTAGATATTTTCTGCCCCATCCAGTGAATTTTAGTGGTGCCCCTGTGGATGCTACTGTGCTGTTAGGATGTGTAGGACGGAAGGGGTGTGGAAGGTGCTTGAAGGATGGACATGTGTCTTACCTCCTTCTCCGCTGTCAAAGCTCCAGTGAGAAGGATGCTAAGATCTTCAAACATTAGTCTTTCCAGGCATGGAAAATACTAATTACTTCTTAGCTCAGGGATCTTGGCCAAGACACCCAGAAACACCCAACTATGAGCTGTCAGGAGAAGTGAATGAATACTAGAAGTTTGCTGGGAAATGCAGTTAACATTAATGAAGTGCTAACATTTTCTTAAGTTACAAAAGAAACAGAAGAGGACCTTGTGCTGTGAAATTGTACCCAAAGTCAGTGGTGACTGACTGGTAATCACAGAGTTAGATGGGATGCAGGTGTTAGAGGCAAGGGCTTGTCCAATAATATTGTCCTGAGACAGACACAGGCCCTATACTTTCCCATTTCTTAGCAATTTCCTCTGATTTGTTTAGAAACCTGAGTTTATCGGAGAGATGAGAATGATTGCTCCAAACTATTACAGATTTAGAGGATCCAGTCTGGCTCAAACTAGCTAGAGAAGATTCTCCATAGGGGCAGTCATGAGTGGGTTATGTTTCATCCTGTTTTTCTTGCTATGAGTTTAATGGCATGTGACCTTTATGAAACATTCCCCAGTATTTAAAAGCATGGTGGTTTTTCCCTATTTCAATCTAATTTTTCAAATCTGCTTTACTCATGAAATATATGACAGTGGCACATATGTTCTGAGTAGGTCACTGGTAACCTCTGCTTAAGATGAGGAACACAGGCCTGACCTAATTTCCATTGTGAAACCTTGTTATGCTCTTGAAAAACACAATCCTGACTTTGTAATGATTGGCTCACTTAGAAACAGGTTGACAGCCCTTTGCTTTGTTTTACAGCCCCAAGATCCCCTTGTTTTTTCATATATGAGCAAGTTTTTGTTGCACCTGGTGATTCTGATGGCACTTGGAGCACACTGCACAGGAAGCCGCTGGCTCAGCTCTTCTAAAGCCTGCCAGAGGTGGCTGCTTTGCATCCTTGTCTGCATCAAAGTGCTGCAGAAATGTCCTGGTTCATGGATGGGCTTGCTGAGCCTCACGCTGCATTCCCTGGGAAAAGGCAGATTCATCTTGCTGTGGAGATGGGTCCAGTATAACTCATTCATCAGTGTCTTCTGACGGGACAATATTTCATTGACAGAAAAGAAAAACATTTTTGAAACGGTCCTTCACAGGATGAGCTGTTGCCCCAGGCTATTCATCATAGTGATTCATCATGATTTCATTTCTTTTGGGAAGTGCTCTCACTGCTGCTCTAGGCCACTGTGTCCCAGTATCTGTCAGCTTGAGTGGACTGACTTGCTCCATGGGGAATCTGATGTTGGTAGGATACCCAGATGTATAAAAATGTGGAATTATCGATTACTTTCCTCCCCAAATTTCAGATGAATTGCTCAGACAGATGAATGTACATGTTGTGTTTTGTTAATCAGCATAAATATTCCAGTTTTTCCATGGCTGAAACCACTGTGTTGACTCATGCTTGGTTCAAGAGCAGCTTTGAAGGATGCTGGCTGTCATAACACTATGAATTTCAACCTGTGCCTCAGAAATTCTGGAAATCTGTTAGTTAAGTTGGTGTTATATTTGTGGTTACTATAGTTCTTCAATATCCATCAGCATATGTCCTCTCTAAATCAGCTGTAAATCCCACAAAGAATTTGGAAAAAAATGCCAAAATGCCTGTCCTGTTATCCCTTCCTCTATTCTGTCATCATTAAATTACCCTGTGTAAACTCAGCCTTGAAGTTCAATTTGCACAGAGAAGAGCTGAGGGACAGCCATGTCCTGGGACTGAGGATGTGCCAGAGGAGCTGCTGGGAGTGCAGGGTGGGCACCCAGAGCTGGGAGGGAGCCTGGGACGGACAGAAGAAGCCCCATCTCCGAGCTCACCCCATCACTGCTTCTCTGGCTCATCTGGCTCATGGTGGGGATCCCACAAAACACAATGAGGTGAGAGATCCTGTGGTCTACCTGGGCCTGGGGAAAAGGGATACGGTTACTCTAAAATCCATAGCATGAAATAGAGCTGGAAGATAAATGTACACTTGGAACTTGCTCACAGCAAAGTCTGACACTGAGGGGCCTCGTCTGCCATTGATAAATGACCTCGCTAAAGAGTTTTACAGAACAGCTATTTGAGGAAATTTGTAACTGGTGTAAGAATGAAAAACTTATCCCAGTTAGAAAATTACTTGTAGCAGCTTCAGGCATGTAATGATCCTGGGAAAAGTGGTGTGCAAAGCCAGGCATCCAACACCAGAACGTGGAGGCTTGAAAACTGCCTTGCTGTGATCTAGAGAGATGTGTCACTTATCTACAGGCTTAAATATCAACTGCTTGAGCAATATCAACCTCACTCAATTTTTGTTGACATTTTTGATTCCTTTTTGGTGTTTTGTTTTTGGTTTTGTTTTAGTTTTTTTTTTCTTTTTTACCAACATAAGAGTCCAAAAATACCAAAGCCCCTGCAATGTGGCCATTAATGCCCATCTCCCAAAGGTGCACTTAGACAGTTCTAGCTACATTTGTCTACTTGCTTAAAGTCAGTAATCGAAGTCAAGTCAGTTTATAAGGTGATTATCTCTGGGCAGTTCTGTTTTGAGGGACCTGAGATTAATTCTGTTTTCCAGCACAATGACAATGGCTATATTCTCCAAAAATGATATGTATCTATCATTATTTTTTTAAAGATAATTGCATTACTTGCTAATCATGAGATGTACTAAGTAACCTGCAGGACACAAGCCATGCTCTATATTTAATAAAGTCTGAAGGAATAAATAATAAACCTTTTATGAGAGGTTACTCTTGAGTAAAGAAGAGATATTAAAAGGATTTCTTTATCCATTTTCTAAACTAATGTAGCTAGCAAAAATGGAACATATTCTTTTAATCTAATGCATTTTGAAACTTTTCAAGAGTGTTTTGTTTTCTACTGTCAGACAGTAGAAACAACTTAAAGACAACATGAAAAAAGACTTTAATAAAGAAATCTTTGAAATATTGTGGTATTAGTTACAAAATATTTTGTTGGTGTTTTTGCACCCAGCCTCTTCCACTCAAGTTTTCCATGGGAAAGGGGGGGTTATGCCATCATGAGAAACAGCTTTATCTTAGTCTGAAATAGAGAGCTAACTTTTAAGTGACTCCAGCCAAGATCTGCAGACATGGACAGGGCACTGCTATATATTAGGATCTTTAATTGCACACACTTAAGCTGATATCATAAGCTTCCATCCAATAAGATATCCATCAATAATGGATATTAATCATTTGTAAGTGCCATTTTCTAACTGCAAGATCTCATTCAGATAAAAACCTCACCTAATTAAGTGTGATTAAAATACCTGCTTCATGTAAAACATGCATTTACATCCGAATAGGGATGGTTTGCAACCCATCATTTCTTGAGTCTGACTGTGGTACTAATGGGTAGTTTTGATTCTTGCTGGAAGCAGTTGTCCCCATTCTGATGCCCTAACTTACATTTATTCTAATAGCAGGTGATTCCTTGGTATTCATTGCTCCAGTTTCTGAAATAATCTTTTTGTTGCTTCTTCTCATATGGAATGATTATTAGAATTAATATCATGCATAAATAGGGATAAAGATGGTGAGGAAAAGTACTTCAAGTCAGAGTACTTCCATTTGTGATTAAACAGAGAAAAACCATCATATCCTGAATCTCAGTCATCTGCATGAACCTGCTTTCACCTCCTTCCTCACCCCCGTGCTTACTTCAAATCGAATTCTGATTTCTCTAGTATCAGTACCAAAAATTAGGATCTTTCCCACACACCTTTCCTGAGATGTCAGGTCTATGTGAGCAAATTCAGTGAAAGTAAAATTAGGCAAAACTACTTAAGTGAGTGAAAAAAATATCATCTTTGTACAATTTTTAAGCATCAGAATTAAAAAGCAATCCCTTCAATTCAATGTGTTTGTATAGGTTGAATATAAGCATACTGGAATAACCTGGGAGGTCTGTGAGCCCATTTGTACGTGTCTTGGGAAGTGTGACAATAAAGTGTATTTCACCCCAAAGAAGCCAAAGATGCACTTGGAGAGCCTTTCTCTCTGCATATGAACTGCCTTTCTTTCAGCAGCCTTGCCAAGCATCTGCTTCACCAGTGTGCACAGAGCAATTGGTTCTGAACCAACAGTTTTCCAGATCATTACACACTGACCATGCACCAGCTTGAATTTTTCAGAAGATTTATTTTAAAGGATTTTTCAAAGCAATAAATTCAACTGCATTTAAAATAAATACAAGAAACACTTACATTGAAAGGTCTGATTTACCATCTGTGGGACTTACATTGCAGACTTAGAGGTCTGAACAAATTCTGAAGCAGATCTTCATGCACTTCATTTTCCCCTCAGTCTGGGAGAGTGAAACTTTTATTCTGGCAAGGCACAAGAAACTCCATGAAAACAGGACGGTCTTCAGTAAGAAAGCCCTTCTAGGCTGGGATTTACAGAAGGATAAGTTTCTATAATTATTACTTTACAAGGTAATGGAGCAGCAGAGAGAAAAAGCAAAACAGTAAGACAAATGACATGACAGCAGATGATGAGTTCAACCTTTATATGAATGAGTTCAGTAAGAGCAACAATCGAAAAGTTCAGGGTGAAACATATAGCACTGATAGAACAGGCATCCCAGTGGTACCTGATAAAATATATATAGACCAAACTCGGGAGAAAGACAGGTTGGGAAAGCCTTTCTCCACATAAGACAGTGGCTGAAAAGCAGTGACTCCTGGTTAAGATCCTTGCCTGGGTTAAGCAAAGTACAGCTGATCACCCAGTGCTTCAGTGAGTGCCCTCACTGAGAGGCCAAAGGATGGCCTGGGATAGTATCATTTTGAGTCAGGACAGGGGAAAGGTTCTCCAGGATGGGCATCATGTATGGAATTTGATTCCATGTATTGCTTCATTCACCACTGAGATATTTATACAAAGGCAAACACTCAGAGGAGGATCTCAGAGCTCCTTATTCTTCCTGCAGTCACACGGGAGCACCTGGAGGGAAGATCCACATCTACATCCCTACAGGCAGAGGAAGGGACTGAACAGGAGTACTCTGCCAAATGGAAAAAAGCTGCATCTTCAGCACATTAGGAACATAGCTGACATAACAAAATGCAGAGCTGGAACTGCTCATGGGCTTGACCTTTAATAAAATGTTTGGTGATGACCAAAACTTCAAGAGTGGGGAGAAGAATTTGTTATGCTTCTGTTCTGTGCTCCCTATAAACTAGTTCTAGGAAACCTTCAGAGTACATAGATTTGCAATTCATTCATATATTTTTATTCACAAAAGCTTAAGAAAATGGGATAAATTCTTTGCTGAAGTAGATCAGCTTTCAGCAAAATTCATGGCCAGTTTTCTATTTTCAGATAACAGCCCCAACAGCCCCAAGTGACACTAAATACTTATTTGTAGGAGTTGATATAAAAATAAATGCTGACAACAGAGTGAGAAAATAGAGATAGAAAAGAAGGTCCAATACAATGCTCAGTGTAATCTCAGTATTCATTGCAAATGACAATGTCTATTCCAGAATCTTCTTTTTTTTTTTTTCAGGCATGTAGCTTTCCCCATGTATAAATAGACCAGTGTGGGATACTCAGAGTGTGAACTGTAAAGCAAATTGTTTAAGAAGACCTTTTGCAAGACTTTTCAATGGGTTATTATTTTCATTCCTAGAGGAAGAAAGGATTTTTTGCCTTACCTTTTTGATTGCAATTCAAAGGAGTTAGGAAAAAAGCTTTTTCTAGGAAGTAATACAGCATCATTTGTAACTTAAACAATTGTACCTCATTCACAACATTCTTCATTATGATTATCTAGAGAGTGGAGAAGGAAAAATGGGGATACAAGGTGGCTGAAGAAATGTCAGAGTGGGATTCCTGTTGCTTGACTGTCATCCAAGTAGGGCATCTAGTATAAATCAGTTATCTCTGCTCTGAGCATGGTCTTTGAAATGGGACAGGCACCTTCTGATGGCCCCTCCCCAAACATGAGAGGCTGAGATCTGTGACTGTAAGTCTCTATAGAAATCAGTATTCTCTGGGAGATGGACTCACAAAGTGCTGGGAGATAAACCGGTACTGTGGGAATAGATAGCAGGAAGGGACTAAACATAAACAGACAGAAACGCCATACTGTTGATTTGTGATTGCATGTCAATTGAATAACACTGCTGCCTTCTACCATGCAGCATGGAAAAATGTTGTATGAATTGTTACAGCCTAAATGTAAAATAGGATGTTTCCATAACTGCAAATTGCTTGGCTTTGTTATTTCCCCTTAGTATTCATTAAGGTTATATAGTTCTTAAGTAGCTGTGGTTACACCTAATAATCATCCTTATATTGTGTGTGGGTACATGAAAAGATAAAGATATCACCTAACACACTCCCAATTAATGTAGTTTGATTACCTTTAAATCACTACTGAGGCATATTACTGGAATCATAGAATGGTTTGGGTTGGAAGGGACCTTAAAATCACCTAATTGCAAGCCCTATGCCAGAGGTAGGGACACCTTCTACTAATCCAGGTTACTTGGATCCCCCTCCAGCCTGGCCTTGAACACCTCTAGGGATGGGGAGTTCACAACCTTTCTGGGCAACCTGTTCCAGTGCCTCACCACCCTCACAGTAAGGAATTTCTTCCATATATCTAACATAAACCATCTCTCTTTCAGTTTGAAGCCATTCCCTCTTGTCCTATCACTACATGCCCTCATATAAAATCCCTATCCAGTTTTCTTATAAGCCCTCTTTAAGTACAGGAAGGTTCCCCAAAGCCTTCTCTTGTCCTGGCTGAACAATTCCAGCTCTCTCCGTCTCCTTCACAAGAGGTGCTCCAGTCCTGTGATCAACTCACTGGCCTCCTCTGGACTCATTCCAACTGAGAGGTCCCTGTCTCTCTCGTTTGGGCAGTCCCAGACCTGGACGCAGCACTTGAGGTCGAGTTTTGCAAGAGCAGAGTAGAGGGGCAGGTTTGTGGAAAGTTCAAGTGCAGAAGCAGAATACAGGCCTAAGGCCACTGGTTTGCAGAGGAGAATCGTGCAGGTTATGAACTGGAGACGTTTGCAGCCTTATGGAAATAACTTCATACTTTCCGAGCATCAAAGATTATTATGCAAGGTTTAATGATGAGGGAGAAAGGAAAGGAAAAAGAGCTGAAGGAGTCATTAAGAGACTCACACGGTGTTTTAAAAGGTAACACAAAACTATTTAAGATGTTCATTACATAGTCAGGTTCAACATTTCTGATGTGGTGTTCTGATGAGCTGAAATGAACCAGTCAGGTCTGCTTTGGACTATGGTGGAACCAGGGTTTAGCTCAGTTTTGCCCATCTCTTTTAATTTGTTCCTGAATTTTGCACTTTAAATGTTTTCTATTCTGTTATAGAACAGTTTATAAGCATTCTGCTGAAGCACCTGACATTTACTGCAAAGGTTCTCGGTTTCTCTTTCACAAAAAAAGCGCATAAAGCTAACTAAACTTTCACAAAATGCCTTCAGAGGTGATAATTGCCCTGTTAATGAAGCTCCAAGGGAAGTGAAGCTGCAGAAAACAGTAAGGTTGCTGATGGCAGTAAAGATAGTCATGGCTTTTATGCCATTGTTTGTGGCTTGAAATTACTGAAGTTACTGTAATATGGATTTATGGAATTGTACGAGGCTTGCCTAGTGGGAGCAACCCACTGAGCGACAGGGCAAGTTTGGGTCTCCCTTTATAATCCAATTGCACAAGGATTTTGGAAGGAATGCTGATAGTGTAGTAGAATGCTTCCTTTTTTAAGAAATAAAAACATAGAAACATTCAGATAATTTATTTCTGCTCCCTCATTTTCTGACCAGAATTGCTACTTCAGCGCAAACTTTGGTCACCAGGATATAATACCTCTATGCAAGCAGGCTGTAGCAGGTGTAAAAATCACAGCCTAGAGAAAAAAGGCAGAAAGGGTCTTGAAGTGTTTTGGGTTTCCGTAGTCATCTCCTGTGTCTGGGAAAGTGGGGCCCAGAGAAAGGATATTGGATTTGGGCCATGACGTATTTCTTTCAGTCTTCACTCAGGGTGGTCTACCCTCTCCCAGGAGAGATACCAGCTGTGGAGACTCTGATTTATAGGTTTAGAGACTCAGCTACAGATAGTCAGGGTTTTACCTGCTGCTCTGACTAATGGTTCTCTTCTCCTTAGAGAAAAGGGGTCATCATGGTCATCAAAGGTGGTCAGCTTCCATGAGATGAGTCCTCTAAACGGAACCAAGAATCTCAATGAAGGGTCCTTCATAGAAACCTGCAATTTCAATTACCAGTGTTTTGGGGGAGTTTCACAGCACAGTGACACCTCATCTTTGCAGTTCAGTGCCATCGTTTAAAGGCCTGTAACAAAGTTCAGCCTGGAAAATGGCAGGCACAAAGAAACCTGTAATTAATGCTGGTTTGCTGCTATTTGCTGTGGAGCAGCACAGCCTTATTGTTAGCACTCTGGGAGGGGCACTGGGTCATGATTGGCCCGATCCAGGGATGCTGCAACAACAACGTGTGCCCACACCAAAGTTACTGCAGCTTATTATGTGCCTCAGTGTGATTATTCTGATGCCTTTTGGGGGCTGATGGACTGTTCAGGTGTGGGAATTACCCAGATGGGTCAGAACACGGAACTTTCTGATGCAGAACAATAGTAATAACCTGGTGGCTTTACTGGTTTTCTTCCTAGAGAAGAAAGTGTGGTTAAGCACGCACCTCGTGTACTGTGGTTTCCTGCCAAGCTCAGGTCAGATCCTGTACCCAGCTATAACTAATATATGCCAGTTTCCCAAATAAATTCATAAAGGCAGCAATTTTAGGAAAAAGTTGCTTTCAGAGGGTATTAAGCTTAACCTGACACCTAGACAATTTTTTTTTCTTCCATCTTTGAAACTTCGTGGAGTTCTCAACTACGCAAGAACAAAAGATATTGAAACCATGGGACCTTTTGGAAATTCTGCAGTTCGTTTGGCAGCATTTGTCCCCACTGAAAAAGAAAATACCCAATAAAATCCACAGGACAAAGCATTCTGTAAATTTGACAGGAAAAAATATAACATTGTTATGCACAAATTGATTATTTTTGGCTCTAAAATTAAAATTTGGCATTTAAAATGGAACAATTACAAGACTTGAGAAAAACGTTGATCTCATTAGCAATGCTGCTTATTAGTGAAAAAGACTGCTACAATTTGAAGACAGTAGGCATACTCTGATTAAACTGTAGACCACAGAGACTACTGTAAAATACAATATCATAGAAAAAAAAGGCAGAAAATGTAAAAAGTCTAGCCCCTGATTAAAAAAAACAAAAACATTTTATCAATGTAAATGCACTCTAGCAGGATAAGAACTAGATTAAATTCATTCAACTGCCAGGTTTGAGCTGGCCAGCGTGGCTGTTCCCTCCAGCCTCCATTCAGGCTGCCACCCTCAATCTGTTCTAGTTGCACTGATACTCTTATTGCACAGCTTGCTGCAGCAGCTCCTGACCAGAACTGGGAAGCAGAATGAGCCCAGACAGCAGATCCAACAAGTCTAGACCAGATGCTGATTTATTTTCCCAAAGGACAAAAGTGGATTAGTCTTACTAATCTTAGAGACCATTATTCCCCATTGTGTCCTCTTTCATGGTTACCTCTTCAACATCTGAGTATGTATTACTGGTTTTGCTCACTTTTTCCAGCTTGCATTACCTGTGCATTTCAACTGCCTTTACATTATCAGAAGTCTGATAGGTATATCTGGGTTTTACCAAATGCTGTAGAATTTTATTTAAAAAAAAGATTCCTCAATAACTTACATACCTAGTATGTGATCTTGACCCAGGTGAAGACAACACCGAGGAATTTTCCAGAGGATTTATTTGTGTCTTGTGCTGTGACGATTTGTATTCTTCATTGCCTCCAGTTTCTCTTGGCAGCAAATATTTTTCACATTTAAATGGCTCCTGACTTGAATTATGATTTTTTTTATTTGAGGAGAATTTAACTGTAGTCCCTGAAGGAAAAGATGCAAGGCCTTATGGAATCTACTTAATAATGTAAATTAGCAAAAATTTTCACTTATTTCCCTGTTTCCTCATTTCATACATAACTCTGTAAATGAATTCCAATACTGAATTTGAGAACAGTGATTTGCTCAGTTCTTGGCGGCAGCTATAGAGGATTTATCCAGAAAGAATAATATTTTTAAATAAATTTCAGTTGGTGCTTAAAAAGAACGAGCCCAACCAAACCAAAAAATTACAATAAGGAAGAGGAGAAAGAAGATGGCATAATCAGGTTGCACTAGTCTGATCTGACGATCTGATTTAATGTCTAACCTGAATCCTCTGGAGTGGGACACATTTTGGTTTAGACTTTCAGTCTAGCTCAATATTGTTCAGGACAAAAACTCCCACAGGGTTTAGAGAAAGAATCAGTCTTTCTCCACCAGAATGTGGTCCAGGTTGTACCATGAATGCACAGTGATAAAGCACTTTTTAGGTCAAGTGGGGGTCTGTACATCATGTCTCAAATGACCCTTTCACAGCAGAATTTCTGTTCACAAGTGACTTCTGCCATTATCACATTGAGAGATGGGAGGTGAGAGCATGTGGAAGGATTTGTGAGCCTACAATTCCACATGTCAGAAGAGCCAGGCAGTCCTTGACTGAGAGAGGGATTATGATCCTGAACAACTGCTTTTCATCTTACTTCAGTTTGCCTAGGATTGTGAATCCTTTGTTTTCATTTCAAATATGAAATTCTGAAATTGTTTATGCAGTGCGTT
>VYZT01029177.1:3354-43034 GCA_013400735.1 Pomatostomus ruficeps | reverse complement strand
TTTTTTTTTTTTTTTTTGTATAACATCGTAGAAGTCCTTGTAGGTTTCATGTTTTTGCAGCAAAATTCTATTCTGAATACTTGTCAGATGCAGCATGAAGCTGTGCGTTATGGCAATGTCTTTGATGTCTTTGAACGTGAGCATGGAAATACAATTGCAATTCTGCATTACAATGCATGATAGTTTTACTGTGGCTTTCAGCAGGATTCAGAACAAGCAACAGGCTGAGGGCATAGACCCCAAACAGAGGAGATGCTCACTGTCTCTGTGGATACTATTAGTGCATGGTGTCTTTGATAGAAAATTTAGCCAACCAGTATTCTCGTAACATAGCAATTAATATACAACAAAAATATGTGGACCAGTTATATAATCATTTGGATATGTCAATACACTGATTTTTATAGTATCTTACAAATTATCCTCAAAGTTATCTGTGTACTTATTTCTTCTTCTTCTTTTTTTTTTTAATATGGATATCACTTATTGAGATTTTTATTGTTACAGTGAGCTTTAACTGCCAGGAGATTTTATTTTGGTGATACATTCTTGCCATCAAGCATAGTATGGTAGCAGTTCTACCCAGAGATCCTACACAGCTAGCCACAGCCAGTGGTAAAAGAAAACAGCATTTCAGTAAATTTAGTGTTGCTTCGAGGTAGTGTCTTGGGGAGTATGTTGTTAATGAGATCCACAGTCTTTACAAATATAAATTTGTTTTCTGGATCTCATCTGATTCTGGGGAGGCAGTCATTCTGGAGTATCATCAGACTATAAACTACAATTCTTCGTATTTTCAAGCTTCCCAAGCAAGGTACTTCATCTACTGGACTTCTCACATATGCACATTCAACTTTCTAGTACTTTGTATTTTAAGTAATTTAACAAGATAAATTTCACTTTGGCTTATAGAAAAATATTCTAAACACCAGAACAAAGGAGAAGATGTTTTCTGCAGAAGAATATTTACATGTCTATCCATACTATATATCCTAGAGCTTTCACAGCTGCATAACTTTCAAGGGGAAAAGGGAGACCACAAATTACCAAGTTTAAAATCACAGAGGACCTTTATATTCTCCTATGAAATGTGCAGTAGAATCACAGTTACTGTATGTGCATTGATAAAGCTCAGTTTGTACTACAGACAGTTACCTGTTGTACCAATTCTCTGTCTTTAAATTTGACTGCTGTTCAGATAGAGAAAGAATTGGCATTATTTTCAACATAAAAGTTATAAAACCCCCTGTAATTCTTAACATGAAGTTGACTCTTACAATTCCTTGAAATATGCAGAGTGACCAAGCACATACTGTTTTTACATATTTTACAACGTGTTAAAAGGAAAATGTCCCTTTCCACTAAAAGAAAAGTCTGACATTTTTCTCCCTACAAGATGATCAAATAATTCACCACATCTATGATCACAATAATGTACATTGTAAAGGGGCAAATCTATCTGGAAAATAACAAGAGTTAATGTGAGCTGACAGCCCACTTCACACCTTTGCAGCAAAGGTAATTCTCTGGAGGACTTGAGGACTCTGCCTTTAGAGTTTGAAAATACCTGGTATATTATCAGAGAAGTATTTTTGACATATTTCTTCTAGGACAGGTTGGGAAAGTCAATTAGTCCTACTGGTTGATCAGTGCAGTGCCAGCTTATGCGTTTAATTCAGGCTGGGTTTAGAGAAGGTGTCGCTACAGCAGTTAAAAGCTTTATCTGCCTTAAAGTTAAATGCAGTAGAAATATCACCCCGAGGGCACAGACAAGCCTAAGCAAGGTCTGGAAGAGATGCCAAATGAGGCCAGGATTGCATCCTCAGAGAATTTCTTGGACCACAGGCTGAGAGGCCCCCACAGCTGCTGTGGTGCCCATGCAGTGGGGCCATGAGCCCCTTCCCCGTGGCTGCAGCACCCCCAGTGATGCCCAGGGATGGGGCTGTACAGTCCTGGACAGGGTGGTGAGATGAGCCCTGGACTTCCAGAGAGGCCCCATAGCTCCTCGTGCCCGGAGAGCCCTGACACCCAAATTTTATTCAGTCTTGTACATCTCATTTTCTGCATTTTTTTCTTGTCTCTAAGAAGAAATCATTGTAGAGCAGTTATGATTCATGAGTAGATATTAATAAATTCATGTGGGTAAATATTTGGTTCTCTTCAGCTCCTTGGAAAACAATTAGATGATGAACAGATTGTGACTAAGTACAATTAATAGCACCGGAGTGTGTCTTCACAGGGGAATAAATACAACAATTAGTGTCTTATTTTATCAGTTGTGTAGGTTTGTTTCTAATTATAACGGCATTCACAGAGCAGGCTAATACAATACATCAGCTGAATACAAAACAACAGCTCCTCTCAAATCCCAGGACTGTGTAACTTGGGAAGAATAAAACCTACTATGAAGATGAAACTTCTTCTGGACTGACCATCTTTGCTTTTTAGAAAACTAGAGGATAGTTGATCGAGGAAACTTTGTGCTTCAAGCCTGAGCTCCAACCCAGACACCAATACCATGAGCTCAAGTGACTGGGCTGTGCTGGGAGTCAGGGGTGCACAACGGAGCATGGCACCCTATGGACCCAGCTGCAGGGCTTTCACATTGCTGCTGGCTGTGCCTCTTCCTGCTGTGCCACAGGATGGAGGTCAGCTTCCTCTGGACTGTCTGTCAGCAATGTGCTGGAAGTCAAGGACAACAGGTTAGGGTGCAGGAAAGCAAAGCTACAGCATCAGCTGCTGCAGCTGCTCAGTATCCTCAGGTGCCCTCTGTGAGGTGCAGAGCACCAGACATCCAGGTAGGGAATGCTATGGAGCTGCAGTTGGATCCCATTTGGCTATACACTATATCTAATTTTAAATTGCAGTGTCACACTTCATATGGGATAACTTCTGTCTACTGAAGCTTCTCAACTCTGGTGAACCTGAGCAGATATTTTTTGGGGTAAGGGAAGAGACGTCCTTGCCATGTACAGTCTCTAGTCAAATCCCATGGGAAAAGTTGTTTCAATTCTCAAAAGGGCAAACTAGATGTCAGGAATGGTTATATAGTTTTCATTACAATTTCTGCCCTTCTGCCTGTAAAAACCTTGGAACCTTTTAGATGAAATTGTCAGCTAAGATGCTGATGGCTATTACCAGGCTGTTACACTGGAGGGCTCTGGATAACCTCAGAGGCAGGTTTCCATCTCTACATCAATAGGTATGGAGAGGAGCATTGGTGGGTAATTAGTCATATGTTGGTCAGTAATCCCATATTAGCTCTTGATGTCAGTAAATTTCCTTTTATTATTGGAAATAAGGGCTATCTTGGTTCTTTTTTATGGAGACAGAAAACATGATAATTTCTGAGTGCTCCATGGCTCTCTAGCACTGTCAGCAGCACATGCTGTTGCATTACTCAGTCATAAATCGATCCCTACTTTAATTGCTCTTGCACTTTCCAGTGCATTGTTATAGCACTCAAGAATTACTTCAAAGGTGCTATTGTTTTTCTAAAACGTATCTTATTGTTAAAAAGATCTGAGGTGTTCTGTGCAAATGCTGCCATTCATCTTTTACTTTTAGCCAGATTGTTTTGAGCAAGGTTAGCTAGAACTTTAATAACTTAGCTACTATTCACATGTAGATAAATCCAAAATTTAAGGGGTGATTTCAGCTGAAAAGCATAGCAACAAACAGACCACCAGCTGCAAATGCAGTGTCCCTGCCACGTGTCCTGCCAGCTCCAGCTGCCTTGGGATGGTGTTGTGAGGAAGGGATGTGCTGTCAGCAAAGGAATGCCAATTATGTCCCCTCTCTGTACCCACTCAGCATATTAACAGGTGGAATATAGAAAGGGGTCTGAAGCCTCTCCTACCCTTGCTCTTGCCCTGAAACCAGCCTCTCATGGGATATGGGGCAACAATGAGACAGAATTGCATGGGTCTGACCCCCTCCATTTGCTTCCCTCTCAGGCATGGTGATGATTCATCTCAGAGTCTGAAAGTTGAAGGAGCGCAGACTCAGAAAAATATCAAGTGTGATGTGAGGCAGTAACAGAAAACTCAGTTTAAACAAAGAAAGAAAGTTCCAGAACTTCTGCCAGAAGTAGAAAGACCATATATGTATCCACTTACGTATATTTTCTATATACTGTAATGATTCGATGTGCAGCACCCAGTAATGACTTGAGCTAGTTTTGGATGTCACAAAGAAACCACCTTGAATTGTATAAAAGCCTATTGAACGAAAGGTGATATTCAGACTGAAAGCTGTTGCTCAACCAGAAAGGACCTTCTGTAATTTAAATTAGTCTCAATATGCATGAAAAAGCATATACCTTAGAAAGACTGGGCTTAGATTATTTTCTAAAAGGCACACAAAACTTCAGCTGATTTAGTTTAAGAAATGCAGATTTTTCTAAGGCTAATTTTCATGGAGGCAATCTTCTGTAGGCCTCTTCCTTCTTCCAAATAAGCTTTTACAAATCTTCAGATTGGTTATTTGCATCTGTATTTTCTGAAGTCATTACACATATCTTCCTTATGAAGACTTACAGAAGTTTAAAAGCAGTGCATTGCTGGAACACAAATTGATTAAAGGCTTTAAACTTCAGGTGAAATCTTAATAAATAGTAAAGTTCTTTTATTTTCTACAATAAAAGCATTTTCTGCTGCCTTCTTGAGGTCGTATGCACACTACCAGTGCTCTCATCTTAAAATTTTGTCTGCATCACCTTGGAAGAGAACTGCTTCAGCTCTCATTTACCAGAATTTTCTTTTAATCTCCTGAAATTGTCTTTTCTCTCATTGATTCTGGTGTGTTGATTAGATTTATAATGACTAGAATGAGGGCACAAAGACCAGCCAATGATTGCAGAAAACACAAACCAATCCAGAAGCATGTCACATGCTGGTGGTTCTTAAATATCTCCTGTTGCTGGCCCGCAGAACAAAACACAAGCAGTCATTCTCTTCATATTCAAAATTCATCAGTAGACTGCAAGCAGATTCTATATTAAACTCCATCCACAAAAGGGAACAAGCCCCCCCAGTTTTCTCTCTATCTGGCCTCCTCAAAGATCATTATGGTGGTTGCAGGTGTTGTGTTTGACATTTTCATCAGCTCAGGTTGTAGTAGAATTAATTCACACTAGTAGAGATAAAAATGGAAATAAAATAAGATAAAGATGGATGAATAGAGCGTGGTGGTTATATCTGTGATCTGAGGGTTCTAATGGACTTCCGTGAAGGTGGGGGTTGTGGGGTGCTGTAGGGGCCGGGATGCTCCTGTGGTGGGGCGAGACAGAACCTTCACACGCGGTCCTGGGGTGTTTTGGATTTCCCGCGCTCCTGAGCTCACGGCGTCCGTTGCTGCCTAGCAGTGGTGGCTCCGTGCTGCAGCCGCAGGGTCCTAGAGCCGCCCTCGCACAGCTTCTGCCGCCCGCACCGCCTGCACCGAGTCCGGCTTGATCCCCTCCCCATCCCCGTGGTCTCCCGGCTAACTTAGATATAGCCTACTGACGATAGCAAGAAGGGTCTTCCGTGGCAAGGCTTCTTAGATGTTTATTGCTGCATTGTTGGTAAAAGCCATGTGGAGAAAGACCCTGAATGGACACATATGGCGCCCTTTATACCCCAGGGTCTCGTGCGACTGAGGGTGACCCATCCCAGGGGACACCGGGGCTGCGCAAGGCCCTCTGGGAAACGTAGTCTTGAGGATCCCAAAAACATGGAGGATTGCAAGGAATCTTGGAAAGGAGAGTCTTTTCCCTTACTAAGGGGTGCGAGCTTAGCACCGTCTCCCCAGTGTGGAGTGCCCTGCCTCCACAGATGAATTCTAGATTGTTTCCTGAGCCTCTGTTTGCCACTGTAACCCTTCACCAAACACCCTGAATGCTTTGCCCATATATGACAGCGATTCCCATCACCACCTAGTGAAGAAGTCTTTCTTCTGCCAGAGGTGATTTTGTGCTGTTGACCCAATGTAGCTATGCATGAAATTTTTAATTGCAGAAGTATTCTGCCTTCCCAGGGACTATAGAAGTAAACACTATAAACCCATTAGCTTTTGCTGAACTGTTCTCTTCTATTGTCAAACAGCCTTGGGCAGCCAGGATCCATTCTACGCCCCCAGGAACCACTATTATGCCAGCATAAATTCATTTGACTTCAGTGAAATTCCTGCCCTTACAGAGCAGAGAGAGATCAGACTGGACCAATTGTCTTTAGCAATGTTTTTCTCTGTGGCTGGATAGATAGCATGTCCAAACTTAAATTTAATAAAATCAGTGTATCTAGCATAAACCAGATGGACTAAGGTTTGTTGACAAAATGGATAGGTTATTTTCAAGGATACTGATTCACGGTCTTCCAAAAAAAGTAGCATTTAACTGATCTATTGTTATTGAGTAAGCAGTAGAGAAACTGGGGAAGGTCGATTTACCTAAAGTTATTCTTACATTTTGGAAGTATTTTGCTGGGTATCAGGATACATTAGGCAAAAACCCAAACCTTTTATTATCTTTTTTTTAAAAGCACAGTATCATGTAGGTTGGATGGGATACCATCCTCTCCAAGCCCCTGCTCTTAGCAAGATCGAGGGTCAGGGTGTCCAGTCTGCCTTTGGATGCTTCCAAGGATGAAAATTCCAGAACTTCTGGACACCTTTTCCTTTTCTTGACCACCCTTGTGATGAAATCTCTTTTCTTGTATGCAGCTGGCCTTTCCCTTTCTTCAGCTTGAGCTTGTTCCCTCTTTTATTGTGCAGGTTTGAGAGCAGTATGAATTCATCTTCTCTATGATTTCCCCTTAAATGGCTGAAGAGAGCAGCAAAATATCTATTTAGAATTCCATTTTAAAGCAGACTCAAATCTCTCAGTGTTTGTGTCCCAGGACCATGATGGTTTGGGGGGCCATAACTCACAGGCACACGGTGTGATCCTTTGTGTGTCCTGTGCAGGGCCAGGAGTTGGATTCAATGATTCTTGTAGGTCTCTTCCAACTCAGCATGTTCTGTGATTCCGTGTCTTTCTCCAGTATGTCAATGTCTTTTACTATGGAGCACCAAACTGCTTACTTCTTTCACAAAAAATTTTCTCTCTTTTAATTTTCTTGCCCCTCCCCACCCCAGCCCACATTTCCAAAATTTATGAATTCAAAAAAAGTGCTGCATCTCTACAACTCTTTCAGCCACTGGCTACAGGCAGCCACTCCTCTGCTGCAACTGAAATGAGGCTTCTGGAACTTTAGGAACTCTGAATCTAAGTGTTCTGGGTTTGGGTGGCAAGGTACTTGTGGTGAGGGGGCTACAGGGCTGGCTTCTGTCAGAACCTCTCAGAAGCTTCCCCATGTCCAACAGAGCCAATCCCTGGATGCTCCAAGACAGACCCACTTCTGACCAAAGCCAAGCCCATCAGTGGTGGCAGTAATGCTTGGTGATAACGTATTTAAGAAAGAAAAAAGTTATTGCACAGATGTAATTGTGGTCAGAGAAGAGTGGAGTGATAACATGTGAGGGGAACAGCCCTGCAGACACCAAAGTCAGTGGAGAAGGAGAGGGAGGAGGCATTCCAGGTGCTGGAGCTGAGATTCCCCTGCGGCCTATGGTGAAGACCACGGTGAAGCAGCTGCGCCCCTGCAGCCCATGGAGATCCATGCTGGAGCAGATATCCAGGTACCCCATGCTGAAGTAGGCTCTCTGCAGGGACCTGCAGACCCATGGAGAGAGAAGCCTGCCAGGTTTGCTGGTAGGACTCTCTTCTCCCTCCGTATTGGGATGCAGGGAGATTGTCCCGAGTTCATGAGTCTGAAGGGTATTTGTTTTTTCTTACTACTTGGAGGTGCATCCTTTCCAGTGTGCTTGGCTAGGCACTCGGGCTGAGACTTGGCTTATTCATGGGATTCTTCTTTAAAGAGTCCTCTTAGGACTCTCTTCAACATTACACAGATCTCTGAGGCTGTGCAAGCCCACACAGCTACTGGGGTTTTGGCAATACAAGCCAGGGCAGTCTAGGAGAGCCTGGGATGCCATGGGGCACCCCAGCTTCAGCCCACATCTCATCGCTTTGGCTTTGGCTTATGAGCCTGGCTGTGAGCAAAAGCACTTCTGACAATTAGGAATAGGAAGGCAAAATGAGATCTTTCCACAGCAGCGAGCTTCATGAAGCAGGTGCTGCATGGATGACATTCAGCTCCTTGCCTATTATTAATATTCATCTTGCTTTTCAAATCTAATCTAATTGATTAGACCTTCATAGGTAAACAAATGAGGTGGCTTCCTTACAGTAAAAGCTTAAGAAAGGCAGGGCATTAGCATCTGTTTGCTGTTTTCCTCTGAATATGATCTGCAAGCACTGGCAACATTATTTGAATCTAATAATCAAGCAATTTTAGAGTTGTGATATTCTAGCAGTTCCATCTATCTACAAGACAGCCATTTTGAAGGACTCCATTTGGTGGGCTGGCAAAGCTGCATCTGTACAGAATAAGAAGAATGTAGATATGACATATTACATTACCTCTTTCTTTTTCTCTGTTAAAGCAATTTCAGTGCATGCATATGAAAGTTGCATATGTGAGAGAAGCCTGAGGCACTAGATGAATAGAAATTATTTCAACCATAACACTGCACCTATCAGGGAACTAGCACATTTACACAGGTATTTTTCACCTCTCGTAATTTTGTCTTTTTTTTTTTCCCAGAATAATGCCAAATCCTGCGGGCATTGCTTGGCATCAATAGGCATTCTGCAATGAGAAACTAAAGACAAGCCAATGCAAAATGAGAGCTGTAATGCTCACAACAGGAATGAACTAAAGAATATATTCAGCTTTCCTCAATATTAGTTCAGCCACAGCAGGTGTGTTTTAGTCCCGTGGCCCTGATTCCTCCTTCTTTATCTCTTTCTTACTCAGACAGCTTTATTGTTTTTGTGAACTGGAATCTTGAACTCCATCTGCTCTTATCAACAGTAGAGACAGATACTAATAAAAGTGAGAGGGTGAAATGCCTGCCATGGGGGAGTGCTGCATTTTGTGTCAGCTTGATCAAAAGCAAACTCCTCCTCTAAAACATTTGATAGTTACTAAAATATATTTTAATTACTTGTTAAAGGACTTTAAAGGGCTTTTGTGAAGCAAAAACTGACAGAGGAGTGTCAGTTTTTAGAAGCACTTAGAAACCCACACACTGTATAAATGCTTTCAACACATATACATACATACATATATGTATATTAATAGAGCTTTGAATACTAGCATCTTTCCCACTTTAGGAGCCTCACTATAACAATTTCCAGATTTTGCCCACAAGACATTCAGGCACTATGGAGAGAGTGCTATGAAAAGACTTGGGCAGATGCACAAGCTGACACTTGTGTTTCATTGTGCTTGAGTTCTTGCATCCTCTCTGAGGCCGAGCACCAAGGTAGGTCCCACACCCAGTGGAGCACAGTGTTGGGAGGGATGCAGGCTGCAAGCCAGGAAGTGTGGATGGCTTTTCCACAAAGGGCAGTCACTGCTGCCATGAGCAGTACACAGCAGAGCTGATGGCAGCAGAGTTTACAGAAAGAGGGTTGTGCTCAGGCAACGAAAAGTTATATCATGATGTGTCCAAATGGGTCCGGCTTTAAGCTGCATCGGCATCCTTAGCTGGTGTTCTCTGTGTGATTTGCTGTACAACTGGAATGGTAGAGTTCTGCTGGGGTAGATCTTATGGAATTGATCTAAATACTTGTTCCAAAGCATCTTTTAGGGATGTTTCAGAAAGCAGAGCAGGAAGTGTGGCCCAAGGTATTCTAAGCAGGCCACTGTATCAACCCCTCCCACCTGAGCATTAGCAAGGAGATATGGCTAAATGATCACATGTGTTTCGGTTTTGAAAGAAAATAAAAATAAATAGGAAAGAGACCACAAACACTTCTTTCTGACAGAAGAGGATGGCTGTTTAAGTTTGTTTTGATTGAGCACTCTATTGACCAAAAATGGAAATTCAGATGGGTTAAACTGCAAATTCAGCTGGTATTTCTCAGGTTGTGTCATCTAGAAAGAAAGAACTAAAAGCAGGAAAAAATAGGCAAAGTGTTTTGAATTATGTTAAAAAGGAAAAAAAAAGTTATTTACTTTTTGCTTAAGGAAGCAATCACTGGAAAAGAAAAGGCTTCTTTGGCTAATGTCTCAGCTAGGATTCTTGTAAGTGGCATTATCCCTCTGCAACCTTGCTGTTATTTTAGAACTTTTCGATTAACACAAAAATGCATCTTTCATAAAGAAAGACACCATCTCTATGCTGGTAATATATCTTACCATGGACTATATAACATTCTCCTATAGTTAACAGTAAAAATTGGTACAGATTATAAGGTCAAAAATGCATTTCCTTTTACTGTACAAGGTAATGGTTTCACCTGGCTGCGGAAGCCTCTTACAGGAAGCACTCTGTAGTGGGGCACACAGTCTTTGGCACTATTTGGAACAAATTTAAGTTGTACCATAAGATAAAATACTGGTTTTGCCAAGACTTTTATATCAGGTATTCTGGTGCCCACAAAGGGGCAAACAATAATGAAGAGAGAGCAGTGTTTTGGAAAATTTTTTTCTTCGCATACCAATAAAAATTTCAATTTCAGAACTATTTAGATTTTAAATGTGTTCCTGAATTCATACCAATTGTGCATAAAAACATGAGCAGAAATGCAATAAAAGTAAGAACATTTATTTAATCATTGTCAAATAAGGCCGCTTGATTTTTATATTTTTTGTTTCTAAGATATCTAAATTAATTTTTAAAATTCCACCTTAAAATTGAAAAAAAAAAGTATTCAATTTGAGGTTGAATAAACTGTTTCTTCAATCTGGACATGCATTATAGAGCTAGGGAGAAGGCTGCCTCTTACAAGACATAAAAATAAATTATTCATGCAGCCTAAATACGATGTATCTATTATTTAGTATCACCCTGTTGTTTCAGTTTCACATTACTCACACAGCAAAAATGCAGAAAAAACCCAGACTCACACTTTGTGAAGGATAGTATAGGTTCATCACATTTGATCTGATAAGAAATGTAATTGTCTAATAAATTGGTGTGCCATAGATCTGTAAAGGAGGGTATGAGTAATTAGAAGTGCTGTGTGATAAAACAGGAGAGTTCTTCCCTGCAGTCCTTAGGAAGCAGCACTTTAGACTTGGTGAAGCTGTGAGCTGCTCTCACTGATCTTCCTGCTGTCAGTCCAAGACAGTTCTGTTGACAGGTGCCATTGATTTTTCTAAAATGCCAGCAGGCTGACTCTGCCTGCCTTGGCTTTGTTCTCCCACAGAACGCAACCCACGGAACAGGTCAGGAGAAGGCATCCCAAAACGGAGGAATGCGATGTGCACTGAGGGGCTTTTGCTCAGGGGAAAGTTCCTCAGAACTTGCAGAAGAGGCAGTGCTTGTGGGGAAAACCCCAAAAAGATAATAAACTGTTTCTATTCTAATTTCTATAGAAAGTCAAAAGAAAGAGAAATTTTAAGTAATGGTCTGCTGAGATTTACTCTCCTCTGACTTACAAATTGGAGAGAACAACCTGTATCCTTCTCAGAACCTGGCTCCCAGTGGAAATACATACTAATAGAAGAGTAATGGGTTGTCGTGTTCCCTACCAATCTCTGTCTTTAATACATAGATTTTTTATTATCTCACTCATTTCTCTTTCAAGAATTGCATTCAATCCACTGCAAGTACTTTCATGCCAGGAAGCCAGGCATACATGGAGCAGAAATGTCTTGCCTACATATTTTATGAGGGTCCTTAACCACACGCGTGGAAAATGTTTATTTTATAAGTGCAGAATTGTCCCCTGGGGATGTTTTGCTGCACAAATGAGCCTAATGAGCATTAGAAGAGCAGTTTTGTTCAGGAAAGTGGTAAGTTTATTCTTCCTTAATTTTTTAATGACAACCCCTGACCTAAAGGACTAGCACGAAACTGTAAACAGATCAGGATTACAAGCAACATGCCTTTTTAATCAGCACCACTGAGGGGAATATAGCAGTGTGTATCCCCCATGCTGCTCAGGGGTGATGCAGGGTGAACTCTTGTTCTGCTGAGTGTCAGCACTGACCTTGCTGCTGCGCCCCTGGGAGCCCCTGTCTCCTCTGCTCTTTGCCTGGGCTCACAGGCCCTGACACAAATCCCCTGTAATATGGACAATGCACTGGGGCATGCATAAATGAATGGACTTTACCTCCCTGAGGAAGGGAGCATCACGCAGACACAGAGCACACAGCTCACGGTTTTCTCATCAGATGAGATTTGTGGTCAGTTGTCAGCACAGATTTGCAGACATAGGAAAAGATAAAACAGCAAAATATGTTCTTATGGTTCTACTTAACAAGGAAAACTCATCTAATCTCCCTGGTGGCTGTGCCCATTGCCAAAGGTGGTGACTGGTCCCTCCTTATCTGTTTGTCTTCCTGTTATTTGCTCTGACTGATCACAGGAACAGTATCTTATACCACCATAGAAGATTATATAATTATTACATCCTGCTCTTTAAGGTTACTTGATTAGCATGCCTATAGTGTACTGCAGTTTTTTCTGGGTGATACAAAAAACTGATCAGTACCTAAAAAAATTGATTTTTCTCCTCAGACCTGTTAGTAATTTCTGAGCAGTGAGGTGGGTTGCACCCATTGGTACCATTAGGGTGACACCCTCTGCAACATTCCCAAATCTGGCAGGCATCAGTGTTGGCAGATTCCTTTGTCCAGGCACCGCTGTCCTTTTCAATCAAGAAGAGAAATCTCAGAGCAAATGTCAGGCTGTTTTCACCACCAATCTTTTGGAAAAAACACTCCAACAGCTTTATATTGCTGTTCCTGCTCATGCTGAGAGCATGTCAGCAATGGCCACCTCCTCAAATGTGGTAGATCTGTTATCTAGATATACGTACCTATATCTGTTTTCTGTATATCTATTTTCATCAGTCAGAAAAAATAAAGGAAAAAGATTTTTTTAAAAACTTGTTCTTGGCTTTCATGTTGAATTTATTTTACTAGAAATATAGCAAGTGAACTGGCAGCATTAAAAATGGGAGCCCAAAAAAACCTCTGGTTACATATGCATATAAATATCTATGTGTATCTCTATTTTGTACATAGAGATGTACACAGAGCTAGAATCTTCTATCTGGAGCTGTTGTCCTTGTGTATTTTTTATGCTAGGGATGTGGAAATGCTGAGACAAAAGTGAAGAAGAAGTGGCTTCAGGTGGCAGCCAGAGGCTTGGCTTTCAAAAAGATTGAAGCTCTTCTGTCAGTAAAAGCACGGCAGCAGCCAAAGCCCATGCCAGAACACAAGTATACATGTCATGCAAAAACAGCCATTATGCAGAGAACATCAGATTTCTGCAGTATAAATCCATAAAAAAAGAGTTTTGAGCATGGAAAGGGGGTTCCAAACATAATTGTGATTTTTGCTGGTGTCTTGAGAGTCCTTTATATTGTGTATTTCTGAAAACAGCCCATTTTAACCTAGTAGGAGAGTGTGTTACCTGGTGCTGACTTTGCTCAGTGCTGTTTGCAGAATAGATGCCTTTTTGTTTGGCACTCGCTGAGCATACAGAACACAGAGAATGGTTTGAATTGTGCCAGCTGTTAGCAACACCACGGTAATGTATCTGTTGCTTACCCTAGCAGAAAAACCCCCTAACCCTCAGTGGTTCAAGTTGTTCCTATTTTCTCTTCTACTTCTGTCCTGTTCACTTTCCTAATCAAAACATCACTACATTAGATGCCATAGATCAGCTGAACAAAAAATGTCTGATCTTTGCAGAAAAAACTACATTAATTTTACAGAGGACTATGGAAGGATTGTTGCTGGCTTACTGCATCTATGTACACATCCCCTTCTCAAAGAGGAAGTGCATGATGTGTCCATAAAATTTTTTGTAGTAATTGTCTTCATAACTAATATTGAGTAGGGAAGCACATGTTTTCCCTGAGAAAAAAAGAAAAATAGTTTCCACAACATGAAAAAGCTCCTTTCTTTGCTCAGAGGCCATTGTTTGTAACAACTTAATCACCTTTTACTGTGTAGTTCTCTGGCATGTGGGTCCTGCTGGGCCCCAATATACAGGAAGATGGTAACTCTTCATATCAGAGACATTATATTTGAAATAATATAGGCTATTACACATTAAGAAGAAAGAGCAGATAATTTTTGAAGAACAATTATTCCCTCAGCTGTAATTTTTGTATCTTTTTCTTTCATATAGGTGAAAATCCTCATAAAAGGGTATTAACAGTTCCATGTCATAAGTACCTGTTATCTTGCTTATACTTAAGTGATAGTAGGAACTTTCAGTATTTCTAAGACCTTCCCTGCTGTGAAGCAGTTAATTTTGACATTTTGTTGAAGATGTGGCAACCCCTTTGAACAATGAAAGACTTCTGATTTAGTATGGCAATGGCATTACTTCCCCACCTAGTACAAAAGTGTGAATCTCAGGGTGAGACACATTTAACACAGCAGGAAGTCTTGATGGATATTGGTTGGAAAAATTGTTTACATTGTCTAGAGAAGAAAGGGGCTTGGAAAAAAAAAAATCAGGAAATTCAGGCAGGATTGCTTGATACCTTCTGGCGCTCTTGGTTCTGTTGCTCCTGAGAACTCAAGGAACAGAGTTAGTGAAGTATCTTAAATACATTTTTATGTGTATTGGTTTTGTATGGCCTGTTTTTTGTCCACAGAGGTAGCTTCTGTGAGAAGCTGCTAGAAGCTCCCCAAAGACGGACATGCTGCTGGCCAAGGCTGGGCCAATTAGAAATGGTGGTAACTCCTCTGTGAGAACAGATTTAAGAAGAAATCAAAACAAAGGTTGTGGTGCAGTTTTAATTTCAGCCAGAGAAGAGTAGGAGACCATGTGAGAAGAACAACACGCAAACCCCAAGGTCAGTGGAGAAGGAGGGGGAGGAGAAGCTGCAGGTACCAGAGCTGAGATTCCTCTGCAGCCCATGGCGCAGCCCATGGTGAGGCAGCTGTGCCCCGAAGCCCATAGAGGATCACGGGGATGCAGAGATCCACCTGCAGCCGGTGGAAGAGGAGCACACACCGGAGCAGGTGGATGCCTGAGAGGAGACTGTGACCCTGTGGGAGACCCATGGAGAAAGGGGCCTTGTTCCCACACTGGAGCAGCCTGTCCTTGAAGGACTTCAGGCCACGGAAGAGTGACCCACGCTGCAGCAGCTGGAGGGGGACTGTTCCCCCTTGGAGGGACTCATGTTGCAGCAGGTCACAGGGAACTGTTGCTGGTGAGATGGAGCCATGTGGGAGAAATTCATGGAGAACTCTTTCCCATGGGAGGGACCCCACGGTGCAGCAGGGGAAGGACTCCTCTCCCTGAGCAGCATGAGAAGCCACAAGTGAGATGAACTGACCATAACCCCCTTTCCCTGCCTCCTTGCACTGCTAGGATAGGAGGTAGAGCTGGGAAGGAGTGAGGGGTAGGAGGAAGGCGGTTTTAAGGGCTTATTTTATTTCTCATTATCCTGGTCTGATATTGTTAGTAATAAATTCACTTCATATCTCTAAGTTGAGCCTGTTTTGCCATTGATGATATTTAATGAGGGATCTCTCTCCTGGTCCTTATCTCAACTCTTGAACCATTTGTTAAATTTTCCCTCCTCTATCCAGCCTCAGCAGAGGAGTGAGTGAGCGGCTATTGTGAGTGCCTAGCATCCAGCCAGGGTCAAACCACGACATTATGTCTTCTGTAAATTTCTTCTTACAGTGCTGAAATCACAGTCGTATTACAATTCTCCCTTCTTCACCATTTCATTTTTACCTTATCTCCATCATCTTGTGACTTAACTGTGTGGCAAATGCACACTCAGTCTGTAAATCTGTGAATTGCAGTGTGTTTTTAGAAGACTCATTACAAAAATGCCTTTCAAATTATAAAAGATTGAAACAGACTTGTTTTCTCCCAGTTAGTGAGAGCAGTAGATCTCTACCTGGCTATTTAAAGTGGTTTTGTTTTTCAGAGATTATCATAGCCAGCTTCTTTGGTGGCTGAAAGCTGTGGGCCTCTTCCAGAAAAAATTAGCTGTGGTTTAGAGGAGGGGTTTGCAAGCAGCTCATGTCTGCCACGTGCTGTGTGTTTTGTGGACAGAAAAGGAGCATTGTAAATAACACTTCTTCACAATTACTGGGGGCGGGGGGTAATTGTGCCAGTTATTGCGCTTCCAAGGTTGCCTGAGGTTCATTCAAATTCAGTGTTCATTCAGTAATTAGTTATGTTTCACTGAAAAATATTTGTATCAGCAGTGAGAAAAATAATAACCAACCCTGAAACTTCAGCTCCTAGGTGTGTGCTACTTCAGTGTCCTCATTGAAAACTGTTAAGGGACCTTCAGAATAATGTTTGCAGTTGCACATCTCAAAGGATGGATAGTCATATCAGGGCTGATGCAGACATGAAACTGTCTGCTATCCTGCAGACATCCCTTCAGAAAGGAGCTCCAGAGCAAGATTTGAAAGCCAAGAGTTGTGGACAGTGATTCTTATTTTGACTTTGGTCTGAACTACAGGCTGATCACCAGATAGTGTACCAGAAAGGGGGCTAAGGAGAGAATTGGAGGAAAAACAATGAAGAACGTAATGAAGGTTGTGTTAACACTATCGCTCTCTTTCTTAATATGGGCTGGGAGCTACAAAAGAAAAATAAGAAAAATCACAGAATTGCAGAATCCCAAAATATGCTGAGTTGGAAGGGACCCACAAGGATCATCGAGTCCAACTCCTGGTCCAATAAACCTTGGTGGGACTCCACCTTGCCATCACATCATCTACGAGATGAACTTATAAGGGATTGATAAAGCGTCAGTAAAGAAGACACAGAAAAATGAAGATATGCAAAAGTAGCCTTTTATAAGACAGAACCACGTATCTTAAGGTCTTCTGTGGCCACCTCTCATTTGCTGTACCACTCTAGCTCCTGTTGCAAACATGCTTTATTTCTGAGTCTGCTTCTTTGCTTCCTGGTGTTATTAAAGGTTCAAACCAGGTCCAGGGCTCTGTTGCATGAGGGCACGTGCAGGAATGGAAAGGAAAATAAGCACAAAGGTATTGATACACAAAAGTACCTTCTCCCACTTCTTGCTCTGCTGTTAAGTTGAATTTATGCTCTCTGTTTTGTTGAAGCTTACCAGTATTGTAGGCTGTCACCATGGGGCACTATTAAAAATTTGAAAATCACTGTAGATATTTCATAGCCAACTATTCCCTTCATAAGTTCATTGAAAGTAGTTTCTGCTACCAGGATGCTGTTATGAGAAAAAACTTTTTGCAGTATTGATTCAAAACATTTTGTGCCTTCTGACACTAGACTGGCAATAAAAAGTAATTACTTACACCAGTTAATAAAGTGCACAAGGTAAAGCATCTCAAAGTAGAGGATGAAAAGGAGGATGTCAGGATTTCATCTAAATAAATTTTATTCTGTTCACATATTTGAAAACCATGAATAAAGCTTTCTGCTGTCATGTGTTAGAGGAAGCAAAAGCTTTATAAGAAATAAAGTAGCACTGAGAACAGAGATTACACTTGCTCCACTTTAGAGTTCACTACTTACTCTTCCCTTCTGAGGACAACAGCCTGAAATACATTCTTGCTTGGATCCTCATCTGATATTTACTAAAAAGAAACCTTTATAAGAAATGGAACTCAAGAAGTCAACGTAGTAAGAAATAATTTTGTTTGATTTCCTTATAGCTGGGACATTTTTTATTTCCCTTAAAATGTGTATGGAAAGTCTGCCCTTTGATGTACTTGACTGGAAACAATGCAGAGTTTGAATTGGTTTTGTTACCCTAAAATGTCATCACCTGCAGAAGAGATATGTTCATTACAGCTTAGAAGTGGCAGACAAAAGTTAGGGTATCTTTCTTTCTTTCCTCCAATATCCATTCACATGCTGACAAAGAGCAGGTTATCTCCGGAAAGTCAACTCTGGTGAGCTGCTCCTTCTTCAAGGTAGTCATGTCAGGGAGCTGCCTGCAGATCTGGCCTGCCTGGGCTCCAGTTACTGCATGGTTACATGCATAACTCCAGTTACTCACATGCATAACTCTTCCCTCAGGCAGTCAGTATCCTTTTAGAACTACTGATAGTTGAAAACAAATCCACAGATGAGAAAAAATAAATTCTGTCCCCTACAAGGCAGGTAGAGAGATGAGGCTATGAAGGATCAGCAGCAGGGAGGCAACTGGGAGAAAGGAACCTGGCAGGGGCTACAGCAGCTCTGCAGTGAGTTTCCCCTGGCATCAGCTGCAGCAATCTAACCAGAAGCGTTGTAGCGAGGCCTTTTTGCATCAAGTACTTCTGAGCATACCCATGAAAATGTATTTCTCCTCCTTTTCTGTCCTCCTGTTATAGAGCACAAGCCCAAGCTCGGGCAGCCCAAGCTTCACAAGGTTTCAGCTCCCTTTTTTATCGCTCTCTTTCAGTTCTGATGGTCTTTTCCACAGCAAGAAAAACAGTACATCTGCCTGATTCAATCTTGTGCTCTATTTAGCCAGTGAACACCAGGGTACAATGAGTGGGGTGATTCTTTCGAGCTTTCAAGTCTAAAATGGAATACAGAGAACATACTTCAAAGGTAAACAATCCCCTGGTGATGGACTTCCTTTTCACTGTGCTGGTCCTGGTGAAAAAATTTTGCAGGAGAAGGATAGAGACATGAGGTCTCAGGGTTTTAATTTGGCTTCTAACTTTGGGTGGTGGGCAAGGAAGGACAACCAGTAAGCACCAAGGCAGGAAATAGGAAAGAGAAGAATTAGCCTTCAAGGACTAAATATGCCCACAGCTCTTTTCCCTCTATTTCAACACTGCGATGCAAATCCATGGATGCAGCTGCTCATAGCTGCTTCTCAGCACATTAGAAGTTAAGATTGCTGAAGAGCTTTGTTATCTCTGAATTACTCATACATTTGGGCTCATTGTGTAAGAGTTGTGATTACATGGAAAAAGGAGTGGAAAAGCATTCTGTTCCATTTCCACCTTGCTCTTCCTAGCCTACTTCTCAATCATCTGCCTATACTGTATTACAAATGTAACCAACTTTTGCCTTTTAAAAGTATAACCACGGTTTTTGTTTATCCTTCCAGGTCTGGAAGCCCATGAATGCACTGAAGGGAGAACACGTGGAGTCAAGGAAGCACTCCTGAGGGCAGTAAGCAGGGGACCCTCTCCAGTGCATGCTGTGGTAGGGTGCCCTCTACACCCAGTGACTGCACAAACCCAGCTCTGTTGGGTTTGACCCCACTGCAGTTATGGCCCCATTGATTCTGCATGGCTGACACCTTGCTTGTGACCAGGTATTCCTGCAGCTGAGTTGGCCAGAATGGACAGAGCCGCCGGATCCCTTAGGTGAATGTACAGGGAGCAGCCCCCAAAACAGTGTGACTAGGATGCATCTTCCCCATTACACTGAAATTCAGGAAACTTGAGCATAGTGCCAACAGACTGAAACACTCAAGTGATGATACACCATAAAGACTGGCATAGAATCAGATCCATTTCTGGGTTTGTGGACATCTATTGAAAGAGAGATATATACATACTGTTGTTACAACAGTTTTGTTTCCTGTTACTATTTCCATGTAAGAATGGAAACACCCTATTTCATGTTGGAGTGAATCTGAGCATCTCATAAGCTTCATTCCTGGTACAGTGAAGAATTTATCAGAAGGAGCAGATCTCTAAACAGCATTCAAGGACATGGATTTGGCTTAATAAGCTACTTTTCTGCTTAATAACTTGCTTAACCTGCTTTTCATGATGTGCTTCTCTGATAAGCTACTCCATTCCTTCAATGACACCCTTCTGCCTGTATCTGTTTTCCAGACCTCCCCCTTATTTTATTTCTAGCCATTGTACTTAAGCCCTTTGGAGCAGGTCCTGCAGGATGCTAGGCACTGCAACTTGCTCTGCTTGTGAATGACAAGGCAGGGGACTGAATGCTTGAACACAATTCTGAGCAAACACAATGTGTTTTCAGGTTGTTTGGGCATTTTGGCTCTAAGATGTGTATTTAATAAAAAGCTGCACAGGCCAGAGTTTGTTTCTGTTCCATTATTAATGTCCTCTAGAGAAATGCTGCCTGAAGAAGGCTTATTGGACATAACTGTTTCCCATGGGTATGCACAGTATATGAAAGCCTCACAAGTGACAGAGGAATATGCAAATACAGGCTTGGCTTTAAGCTAATTTTTTGTTTGTTTGTTCATATTGAAGTAACAGGTGGTAGGATAAGTTGCTTTGTTCCTAGATAACAGTTTTAGGGCATCCTGGTAGAACATTTTTTTTAAAAAAATTATTTATTCATTCATTTATTTATTATTTTTATTTTTTTATTTTATTTTTTAAATATATTTTTCTTGTTTTGGGAGACACAAATGTCCTTGACTTGAGAACCTAGGAAGCCAAAGAGATTAATGGCTGGAAAAAATAACCTCAAGTAGTGAACAGTATGTATTAATACACCAGTTTCACAAACCTTAATGGCAGTGGCCTGCCTGGGGCTGTACAGAGTAGGCTGCGGCAGGAACAGCTCCTGGTGTTAGGTTCTGGACAAGTCCTCACAAGGCACGTATTGGTTATTGTCAGTTTGACGGGCCACATCGCCATCTGGGGCTGTCTCCCAAACATCAGGGAGAACTTCAGTATAAAATCTTGCAAATCCTCTTATTGAGGAGGATTATCAAGGTGTGTCTCTCACTGCCTTTTCTTCTGTCTCTATTCATGCACAAGATGTATGTTTTCTTCAAAACTTGGTGTTTGCACTCCAAGGAGGCACAGAAGGGCTGTGAAACAAAGCTGTGTGTGATGCTTCCAAGAAAAATCTCTGACAAGAGAAGGGAGGCTCACCCCACAGTGAACCAAAGCTGTTTCAATTCATGGTGATACATCCATTTTCTCTTACACAGGACATGAAGTCTGTCTCTACAAACAATGCAATATCTCTGGGACATGAGTTACCACAAGCATTTGCAATTCAGGCTAAAATCTCTAAATTGTGTTACTGGGAGCACATAGTTGCTTCATTAAGTTATTAAGAGTTATGAACTATTATTTATTTTCTAAATAATTTTGAAACTTCCACGAACCAGAAAGGTCACATTTCCTGCAGCTCCCAATAATTTCTTTTAAAAGTGTCCACATTCTGCAGGTCTGAAATCCAAGACACTTTCAATTAGAAGTCAGTTTAGGAGTCTAAGTTTAAGTGTTCATTTCAATCTCATACTCTACAAAAGACAATACTTTCCCTCCAAATCCCTGGCTGGCAGTCCGATGATGCCTCTTCCTCTAAAGTAATTTTCTTCTACACAGTGTTAGAAAAGGTCTTCTCTTTTAACCAGAGTTCTATAAAAAGGGCAAGCTCAAGTGTAAAGCACTCCTTTCTTTATGTCAAAGTCAATGAGACAACGGAAGATATAATTCATCACAGTTCTGGGTGAAAGAAGATTGTCTTTGCTAGTTTGAGGTTGGGCATCTATAAACCTCCAGAAGAAATTTCAAATTATATACTGAATTTTCTGCACATACGAATAAGCATGCAAGTTACTAAAAGTGATTCAGAGAATACTGTTAGCAAGTCCACAGGAGCTGTAATTCAGCACGATCTTGTCCAGGCTGCGTGCATATAAGGTTTCAGCTTCTTCTAAGATTCTGGGCCTCAAAACCCTTTACAAGCACTAATCTCTTCATCAATATTTCCAACAATATTATCTGCCTAATACATTAAAATGGCTTACTCTTACTCTGAAAAACTTGTGTAAAGAAATATGAAGTTTCAGTCTTGTCTGTTGAAGCTTATGGCAGCAACAAACTGCTAATAAAAAATATATTAGAAGTATATTCTTATAAATTCCTAATAAAGTGACCAACTTGTGCTCTCTGTTGTGCACATGAAATTACAGATGTAACTGGATTAATTCTGGTCTGATGTTACCATCTGCTGCATTGAAAATTTAAATTTCCATAGGCAGTCCAGCTCTTACTCAGTAAACACTGAGTATTTTTAAGACCTGATATTTGAGTGACACGGTCCTCTAATCAGACACTCCTGGGAAGACACAGAAGGTTCAAAGTTTCCAAGAGGCTTTATATTTGACCCAGAGATGATCTCAGATTGTTATTTTAAGAAGAGATGCTGAAACTTTTCACACATCTGGTGCAATTTGGTCATTTGTTTATCACCTGAATCAGACATATTTATCCATTAATTCATGCAAATTCCCCAAATATCCAGTCACTGGATGGGAGCAAAGTATTTTAATAATTATAGCTATGTGACACTTTCTGTTGATGCAATGGCTGGGAAAAAGATATAAAAAGTGCAAAACCATCAAGGACTGAATGTAAGCCCCACGATTTTCAAAAATAACTGAAGTTTCAACTAAAATAATATTGATTACCTGAAGCAAAAAAAAAATATTTCTTGTCAGTTAATCTACATGAGTAGCAGAGCCTAGGGGAGAGAAGCATTGCCCACAGTAGAAGGTAATTAAGTTAAGGACCACTCAAACAAATTAGATATGCATGGGATCATTCAAAAAGTGCTGATCAATGTCATCCTGAAACATTTCTCTACCATCTTTGAAAGGTCATGGTCATCAGGGAAGGGTTCTATGATAAGGAGAGGGCAAATGTTACATCCATTTTCAAGTAGGGCCCAAAAAGGATCTTGAGGCCAGTCAGCTTGACCTCAGGCCCTTGAGAGGTGAGTCCAGGCACAGGACAGACAAGAAGATAATTTGGACATCAAATATTGATTTACTAAGGGCATATCACCCCTGACCAATCTTACTGCCTTGTTGGCTCTGGATGCAGATGTTGTTTATCTCAACCTTTAGAACATTTTGGACACAGTTTTCCATAACATGACCAAGGCCAAGCTGGTGAAATAAGACCTGGATAAGTGGATGATTAATTGGGTGGAAAATTGGTAGGACTGCCGGTCTCAAAAGGTGGTGTTCAGCCATGAGAAGTCCAGCAGACAGAGCAGTGACCAGTGGCATCCTTCAGGGAGAGATACCAGGGCTGCAATGGTTTAGGATATTTATTGGTGATGTGGATGAGAGGACAGAGAGTGCTCTCAGCAGCTCAGTCAACAAGCTGACCCCAGGGAAGCTTTGTGCCTGGTAGCAGGGGAAGCCAACTACACACTGGGATGTCTTGGCAAAAGTATGGTCAATGAGTGCAGGAAAGTGGATCTTCCTCTCTCTTCCGCCCAGTGAGACCACACTTGGAGCACAGGGTGCAGTTCAGGGCTGCCCAGTAAGGGAAAAACATTGCCACACAGGAGGGAGTCAAGTGCAGGACCCCAGGATGGGGAGGCTGCAGCACAGGAAGGGTAAGGAGAGGTGGGGAAGCTCCCAGCCTTTGTAAGAACCGTCAGTGATGGGAGCTCACTGCCCTTTTCAGCTGCACTCTTGGAGAAGACACAGAAGAGGGACCAGTCTCTCCCCAGAGGTGCATGTGACAGAACAAGGAGCAGCAGATTCAAGTTGCAGCAAGGGTAGTTCTAGTTAGAAAAGTATTTTTCCAGTAGGAAAAATAAAAATCACGATGAGAGTGGTCACACACTGGAACAAGTGTCCAGAGACACATCTGAGCAGGCACATCCTTGGAGGTACCTTGCCTGGACACTGCCCTGAACAATCTGATCTAACTTTAAATTTGGCAGAAGGGCAGAAGGGTTTTGGGCAAAAGGTTGGAGCAAGTGATCTCCAGAGATGCCTCTCAAAGGACAGCATTCTGGATTTTACATGCAGCACTTCCTCAGGTATCCTTCAGGTGTCTAGACAGGCAACATTGCGTGGCAGTGTCATCAAAAAGAAGGCTCTTGTCCAGGTTTGAGAAGTAGGACACAGTGATCATGTGGATGATTATGTTTCGATTTATTGCCTATACAGTGTCTAAATAGTGCCAGTGTGGTATCTAGATCAAAACTCTATCATATATTACAATAGATTACAGTACAATCAGGTCATGATCCCTCCTGTTGGGTCAACAAGCTTCACTGAGATCCCCTTGCTTTCTAAACTTCTTAGAGAAGTCTAGGTGTGGCTACATCCAGTTAGCCTCAGATTTGGTCAACAGCCTGTGCCTAAAGGGTTATAATGTAAGCAGGTTTGGCTAGAAGCACGCAGATTTACAACCTTCAGCCTTGCAGAATTCACCATTGTAAAGCACCTATGTGTCTGCTTCAGGACTTCATATTTGACTGGATCTTTGCACTTTTACTCAACCATTCAAAAGTAAGTGTTCCTTGTCTTCAAGCTGGATGTACCCTGCAACTTCCTGAGAACAGTCTGCCCAGCTGGCCCAGTCTCCAGAAGTATTTTATAGCCTTGTGCATGCTGGTGTGCACCAAGGTCAATCACAAGCATTTCCACTCCCCCATCTCTGGAATGTGTTATTTATGTGAGCATTCAGACAGCTCATCCTGCAATACCCACTGCTGTTCTTACCTTAGGACAAACACAAAACACATTGCCCATCAGAGACTGTGGAAAGGGAGAGGGAGTGTGTGTATTGGTGGGTGTGTGTGATGCACCTGACTATCTACTCAGCAGAGTTCAGGGTATGTCCTATAACCATATGGTGCCACATGCTTCAGAAGCAGGAGGGAAACAGTGACAAAGGCAGGGCTTGAGCAGAGATTTCTTCTTCCCTCCTTCTCTTCTAGGGGAAGTAACCCTGAAGAAGGATGGAAAATCAAATTAGCCAGGCATCAGAGCTCAGGAGAGGGATGGAGAGGCCTGGCATAGGCAGAGTGGGTGAGTGGGTAGGGGAGCAGGAGGCAGGCCTGGCAGCTGGCCTGGATCTCAGCAGCTGCTGTATGTGAACTGGGCACAGCTGGCTGCAGAAGAGCCCTGTGGATAGTCAGAGTGGCTCACACCTAGTGCATAATGCATGCACCCCACCCAAAATGAGTTTTCACAGTTACACAGCAGCAGGGATTGTAATTCTTTTGGGCTATCTAACACTATAGTTTGAAAGCCAAAAAGAGGGTTTTTTTCTTCCAAAGCATTTCAGAAGACCAAAGGACTGAGAACACCTACTGCTAAAAATTAATTATGGACATTTCCATGGCCTGTTGGGTGAATCTGCGTGAGTTACTTTTCCTTTACTTCCTCTCATATTCTCTGTGTTTATGTTCTGGGTTCCTTCTACCAGGCATTTGTCCAGCTGCTGTGATGTTTCCAGCTTAGTCTTACTGAGAAAGAAAAATTCTCCTCTTCTTCACCATTATCATCAGTGCAAGGATATATGAGCCCTTTGGCCCTGGGAATCTGGAGACCTGGTGTGTGGTCCTCAGCCTGTCACTGATGACAGGTGATTATGTCTTGTGTGAAACACATGCAGACTCTGGTGGAGATTTCTGCCTGCAGTGCTGCCCTGTACCAAACAGAGAAAATAAAGGTGAAGGCAGGAGTATGTCAGATGGAAGCATTTCTCTGTGTACGGGGGGACATTACTGGGCCTGAGGACAAGTCACCCCATGTAAAAAATGAGGTGGGGATGTGCGGTGGTGGTTACTTGTGGCTGTGCAGAACAACAACTCCTGTGAGAGCCCGGATGGAGTGACCTCCTGTGAGAGAGCAGTGGCATGAGGCAGGAACAGCCCTCTGGCATGTTTCTGTGGAAGGTAGATAAAATCAAGTAATAGGACTGTTTGGGAGATGTGGAAGGAGAGTGTGGGAATGTGCTCCTTTTTTGGGATGCTAAATAATGTGGTAAAATAGCAGGGACAATAAGAATTGCTAGAAGACATGAAGGCATAAAGTTCCTGGCAGATGCTTCTTCCTCTGCTTGCCATGGAGTTAGTTTATTATTAATACTTTGGGCCTTTCTGTTTAATTAAACATTAACTAGAGCTCAAGGCACATAGCTCCTGAGCATGCACACAAAGCAGGAGCCTTGCAGAGTCAGAGGGCAGGGCTGCTGTGAGGGTAGGGCCACAGAGGGCAGAGATGCTCTGAGGAATAATGCAGCCTCATCCCTTTGAAAACAGCATTCAGACTGCAGGGAATGGATGTCAGCATGATAGATGTTCTTACCCCTAAGATAACTGAAACTGAGGAATCTGTGGACAATTTTCTAGGGAAATTGCCAGCATTCCAGAACATGGTGTTATTAAAAGATGCTCTCAAAACCCTTATAAGTGTGCTGAAATAAAAACACTCTTCTGCAGAGGAATTGTATTTTTAGAAAACAATTCCTGTATTAAAAATGAATGGTTATTTTTACAAGGACATGCTTCATATAGTGGATATCTAAAAGTCTGGATACCACTTCTGAAGTATGTCTGAAAATCTGTCTAATAGGATTTGAAGCAGTTGGATCCAGTGACTGACCTTTGGTGAAAGGCAATGCAGGAATATCAGGTGCCTGAAAGAGACACAGAATTTTCCTGATGAAAATACATATTTGCATGGAAGAAGCAGTAAAAACATTTATGAAGCATAAGCACCTTTGATTATTCAGAAAATAAGAAGTATCAATATCTAGGCAGAACATACATACATTCTTTAAAGTCTTAAAACCACAGGGGAAATACAGAAAAGCCTCAAGGCTCTATGTCTGCATGGCTGTGTAGGGAAACAAAAGCCATATAAAAACAATAGATAAAAGGATCTGTGAATGGAATCCAAATATTAAAGAAAAGAGAAAAAAGCATATTCTTCTGCTTTATTTAACTTTCAGACAGAAACTCAAGGGTTCACAGTGATACATTCATAATTCACAACTCATGAGGGTAGTTCAGGAAAGTTTTTGTCTGCTCCTTGAGCAGGAAATGTGATGATGCCAGTATGGGCTTATAAATATGTTGATCAGAACAACTTCCTGACTTCCAGTCTGTCTCACATGGACATGGTTCTTACAAACTTTCTGAAGAATATTGCTCTTTGGAGAGACACTGTTTTGCAATTTGTATTCTACTCGAAGCAATTCTTAAATGAATAGATTGAAGCAGCAGTACAGGATGGCTGCTCAGAAAAAGCCCTTGAACATGTCTTTCTATTTACTTTTGCTATACGATTGTCAGATCATGTTTATTTTTTCCAATATCTGTACAAGTTATTTTTACTATGTTTGCACAAAACAACTCTAGTGTTAGTTGCAATTAGTATTTTACTATGGTCTGGGCTGCCTGAATGATCAGTGGCGAAGGAAGAGTAATTCATCCCATCCAAAGTGGAATGAACTGCTTTGTGAAAAGACCTGTCTCCCTTTCCAGGCTAGAAGAGAAGACAGCCTTTCCCTTAGTGACAAATGGGTGCTCAGGCTCCTGACTGGCAGAAGCAGCAATGCCTGTGTCCCTGGAGGTAGGATCACCCCACACACCTGTGCTCAGCACCAGCCCCTGCCCTCAGGCTGCAGCCTTGCCTCCCGCATGACACAAGTGCCACAGGGGCATTTGCAGACCCCCGTCACTACGCATGTGGGGGATTTAGGTGCCTACTGAGGTGATAGAAGTTCAAGGAAGCAGTGATTTGGATAGCCTGCTGAGCAGAGCTCCCACACTGAGCTTCCCAATATGATGATGGCCTTGGCTGCTAAACAAAAGGAAGTGTTCATCTTCTTTTAAGTCCTAGTTTCCAAATAATCCACTCTCTGACAGCATTAGATATCAGGCTAGACTTAACTGTATCTTTCAAGGACTATTATCACTGCTCACCATGCCAAAACAGTCAAACAAAATGCTTTTCAATTTCTAGTTGATATAAAGGATAGTTCGTGGCATTTAGGGTTATACACTACTATTTTGATGTCATTCCCAGTGTTACTGGCTGTCATATTACACAGGATTCAATTAAACATTTTTAGGCTCATTTCTGACTAGTCACTCACCAACCACCTTTGAAAGACCATAGGTTCTCTCTGGCATGCAGACAGACACAGCTTGCTCTATTACTTGTGTCAAAACTGATCTCTCCTAGGAAGGCACAAGAAACAGTATATTTTCTAGCTATTTATCTTCCATGCTCACAAACATATTCCCACAGTTTGGTGTACTGGGTCCAAGCTTTGAGCTTGTCATTAGTACAGGCACATCTACAAAGAACCACCCCCCATACATATCTGAAGTATCCACTTTTACACATGCATAGCGCAGGCAATTCCGAATTCTTATTTAACTGCATAAAGGTTTCTTCTTGTAACCAAGATTACACAGATTAGAAACTCACATAATACTCATAATAATCTATGCCCCGACTAACTAGAGCTGGTAAAAGGGCTCTGCCCTTAATTCAGTCACCTAAGTCAAATTGGAAACCTCTTAAATAAATAGACCTTGCAGGGCTTTATTTCCCATGTTTGCATTTCTTCAAAGTTGAACATTCCTTGATAACACCAGGGATAGGTATCCATGGGCTAAAAAGAGTTCAGCATTGCACAGGGACTAAACCAAAAAAATAACAGCTCACCAGCTTATGAAAAGACTATACTCTGAGGTCTTTGTTGAGGTAGCGGTTGCCAATACCTGCAGGCACATGAGGTAGCACATCTGTCACTGGTAGGAAAGCATACTCAGATGAAAATTATTCAGACTTCAGCCAATATCCAGACAAGGGTGTGGATCTGCTGCCTTTTCCAGGATCTCCTAGGCCTCCTCTTTGTCCACACAGTGAGAGCAGAACCAACCCTGCTGCAATGTTGATAACAGCTTCCTGAGATCCATCTGGTCTCATTTGTGATGGGTGATGCCACGAAAATAGGCAAGCCCTGCCATCCTTTCACACCTGGCAGAGCCACAGTGCTGTGGGTGGGCATTTTCTCCATGTCCCTGCTGGGGAAAGCTAGGTGTTGTCCTTGACAGATGCCTCAGTGGGGATGTACTGCTCAGCTGGGGGCAGTGGACAGCACCCTGATGGCAAAATCAAAGAAATCAGACAGAACTTTTTAATGTCATCAGCCCAAATAATTTCTATACTTTTTTATTGTCATTCCTTTAAGTTCTGGTATGAAGCTACAGTAAGAGTTACATGATTTATCTCTTTTATTTGTCCAGGTAGGCTTCTAAAGAGCACTCTGAAGTAGGCATTTCACTTTCCTACATTGACTCTAATGCTTACAGCTGTTCATTAGCTGTTTTTAGTGACCTAATGAGCATCATAGCTGCAACACGAAAACCATAAGGCCGATAGTTTCTTCCCTAAGTTTACAAAATAGTAGATATTTGTGTCCCTTGAAGCCCATTTTATCATTGAAAATCAACTTGCTTTGTTAACTCTTCTGTCAAAGAAATGTTTGCTCACAAAATGTCTGATTACATCTTTGCAGATGGGTTTGAAAAAACATGCAAATGAATGTTGAAAGGAAAAAAAATGAGCCAAGATCTCTGCTGGTATAAATATATATTGCTCTTTCCCATTCCTTAGTGGCAGTTTTATTCTCTCCTGTGTTTTCCAAATTATTCTGCCAACACAAGACTCTATTTAGAGATTTTATGGCCACTACAACAGGGAAAATACATCCAGTTTTCTCCCATGTAGGTCTTCTATGCTCTTTAGTGCATTTTCAGTCATCTTTGTGTTTTCTTCTCTGTTGTTTATGTTTGGGAGGAACTCCTTCTGAATGCATACAGAGTTGCTTTCTTCTTTTCCATGGAGGCTGTCCTGGATTAGGAACTTTTCATATTGATGAAGGACACACAACATCAGGATTTCCTGTGCAGTGATATCAGTGCCTTCCGTGGTGATAAGAACTGTCCGCTGCTTTTGAGGTAGCTGTAGCTGCATGTTGCCTCATGTCCATGTTTTGGTCTTGGTTTCAAGGAAATGGATTGATTATTTCTTCAGCTATTATGCACAGAAGGCCTTAACCTGCCATTTCTAAATGCTAAAGTGATATGAATAATATGTATCATGATCAGATTATTAAGATTTAATCTTGCCCCAGTCACTTTAAACAATACCCATGAACATAAATGAAATTATAAACATAATGATTACTTAGCAACAGAGAACTAAGAAACAGTTATGGAACCTGGTTATTTTTTTTTCTTGTATCTTAATATGTGTGTGAACTGCTGTACCCACAAATAGCTTCACTCCAATGTGAGAATTCACTCTTCAGGGTTCCTGTGCCCACTTCTTAGTTAAATGTCTTCATAATAATTATTTTTCCAACTCTGAAGATATTTTGGCTATCTCAAATATTTTTAAGACTGACAACTTATTTTCAAAGAGCATCTTCAACAGGGAGTCAGTAGATTTTTAACAACCTTAATTTTGTGACATTCAGTATTTTATTTTGAATCTCAATAGTGCTAGTATTACATAAGTTTTTCAAATATAGGTACATTAAAAATACTTTGTTTTGATACCATAAAACAACTTCTAAAGTCTACTTCTGAATGTTGCTTTCCGTTTCTAAACTGTCCAAATCTACATGATCCTAAATTCTCTTTTGCTTAAAATCTTTAGGGGAAAAAACCCAAAAAACAGAAGAAAAGGAAAGAAAGAAAATAGCACTGTAAAAAGTGCAGAAACAACTTATGGTTTAATGATGCAATGCTAGACAAACGCTGTAGAGAAAAAAAGTTGAAATGAGCATGCTTAATAGTTTTCTGACAATAATTCATGTAGCTAGACCGATATGAAAAATCAATCTTGGCAGAAATATCCAAGGTCAAAGGTTCCCCAATTTAAAGGCAGACATTGCATGACTGACAAATGTATTCAGCTTTTGTCTATGCAATGCTACCTCTGCTGTCCTTAAGCAAAATGAAAACTAGGTAAATGAACAGAATTTTTAGAGGCTAACGCTGTCTCAGAGAGGACATCATTTTACCTCTTAATGAAGTAGTTTGTCATTTCTTGCTAGCAAAATCCCCTAAGACTTCATAAAAGAAATACACATCCAATACTCATAACTCTCAGAGTGTGCATGATACCTACAGACTGGAAAATCTGCTTTGCTTCTTTATCACTTGTAGTCAAAGGGCATTTTTTTTCCTCTAAAAAAAAGGATGTAAAAGAGAACGGAAAGAAAAAAGTAAAAGGGGAGAAAGAAACAAATTTTTTTTGCCAACTGTTCCGCTTTTTCTGTCTTTACAAAACAGAAGTTTTACAGCTATTGCCATTCTCCAGTGGTATTCATTGGGACAGATTTTAATATGTGTTCTGATAAAAAGACTCAGAGCACGCTTACCAGTATCAAGAAAGTGAATAACCCAGTGATTGCTGAGCTGAGATTCTTTCTTAGTCCTATGAAATCAATATGAATGTCAATGCACTCTGTTTTGTGATGTATTATGGTTTTATCTTCTGTTTCCTCTGACTTGTTTGTTTCAACTCTCTATTCTTCATTATACCAGTACTCTTTCGAATTGGGTTTTGTGTTCCACTTTTTCTTTTGATTCCGCCTTCTATTTTTACAATAAAAAGAACCTATTTAAATAATAGTAGCTATGGAATTATAATCTTCTGTTCACATGACCAAAATGTAATTCAAAAATCAGACAGAGGATGACTCATCAAAACATTTAGCATTCTTTGCTCCTTCTTTTGCTTTCTTATTTAATGGATTTATTCTGAAAAGGCCCTCAGATCTTGAGGCCTCTCATTGAATGTGAACTTCACTGTAGTGACAAGCATTATACTGAGTTGTATCAGCAAGAATTTATTTGCAAATAAGAGGAAATAAGGATGAAAACACAAGGAAATGAGGACAGAAATAAAAATAATGATCATATAGTTTCTTGTTATTGTTACCACAGAATTTTTTGCATCTAAACCATATTAAACTTAGTCTAGCAGACACACCCGGCTACCTTTGGCTGACATTCATCCAGGCTCTCATGCAGAGTGTAGCAGGGATTTGGAACTGCTTCTCAAGTAGTCAGCCTGACATAATACTGCATGGCAGACTTTCACTTTGTGTCTATTTGAATGCATCTCCTAAAAGCCAGATTGACTGAATTGGAATAAAAATCATCCTCATGTAGACAACAAAAACAATGGCCAACCATTGTAAACAATCATTACAGAATTTAACATGCACAATACTATCAAGGAATAATTAGCTATTGAACTTACTTATTTCTATAGACAGAAAATGCCAGAACTAACCCCACAGATCTGTACCTGCTGTTCTGATATGCCACTCAGAGAAATTAGAACTGATGAGTTTGCTGCAGATTTCCATTAATATAATGAAAAAGTGATTCCAAGCCTACCAACCGCGGTGGGAGGAAGACTCCTATGGGACCTGAAGAGATTACAGCAATCTGAACACATTGCTCAGATATTTGATTTTTGGTTCTTTGTGGCAATTATATACACATACTAAGGCTCATGTTTTGAGATGTCTTTACAGAGGTGGAAAGTACGATGATTTTAAACAGTATGGACTGCAAGTGATCTAACTATCTCAGTGAGATTTGATCAGGTGAAATAATCCAGGAAGGCAGCTGTTGGTTAGAGCTTGATGATAGCTCCTCACCATTTTCAGGGCCCACTCAAGGAGGGAGTGGGTGCAAAGCATCTCCTAACCCAGGAGCACTGGGGACTCCAATAGCAGGGAGATGAAATTACATTAAATCAGACCACCTCAGAGAGAGACATCTATTATGCTTGATTTTTGTCCCTAAATGTGAGGCTAGGCTCCTCAAGTCCCATGTACATTAATACAGACCAAAATACACCCCCATAGAGCTATGCAAGTCCCCAAAAAGGGGGCCTGGCCTTGACCCCTATGGAGACACCACCCTGTTCCGCAGAAAGGGCTGCTGCCCTGTTGCTTTATCACTGGCAACCCACCTGGGCTGCATTTCTCTCTAAAGTGCCCTTCCCAAATCCACACTGCTCCCACCTGAGACCCTTCTGTTCTCACCTTTCTCTCTGCAGAGACAAAGAGGCTGAGCTAGCTGGGCTTGAGAGATTGCTAAGGCTAAAATCAAAGTATCCACTTTCATGAACTAAAATGATGAACGTGAATTGCATTTGTCACCTTAGTTTTCTGTTATTTGGGTTCTGTTTATGTATGTATGGCAGAGCAGCTCAATTTCCATTCAAGATGCATGTTTTTCCCTCAATTTTGAAGAAAGCCACTGATGAAGTTACCAGCTTGGATTTACTAGACAGAGCCTGTAACAGATTGTGAAAGTAGCAGGCCCCTGTGAGTAAAATCTGCAGAAACACTGCAAAACTTTTCAGTTGCAGCCTGGAAGGAAAACACATACTCTCTGCTTTGGAAGGATGGGGACATAAAAACCTCAGCAGTTCCAGTGGGTGTAATGACACACCCCAGGGGATTATCCGTGTGACTTGACACCTAGAGGAAATGCTGGATAATTGCCACCCACAATTTTGAAACGATGGATGACTAACAAACTTAACTGCCACTCAAGGAGACAGTTTAGTGGGAAGGATGATTCATATGAGAACATTATCACTTTTTCGTCTTCTTTTTTTTTTTTTTTGGCCTACCAATGAAGGGGGTAAAAAACCACGCAAAATAGTCACTAGTAGCTGAGACAACCATGAGTTATAAAAGGTCATCCCAGTCTTTCTTGGTGGCTGCTTGTTTGTACCCTTAGTAAAAGCACAGAGGCTTTTCAAGTCCTCAGGTGAGAGTAATAAGAGCACAGTGCAAACATAGTGAACGTTGTGACTTCTGGGTGGCCGGTATTTTGCTTGGTTTTGTAAGGACTCATATGATTCTAAGGCGGCTGCGTGCTTCCCTCCATGTAACTTTATCCCACATGGTGGAGCATGCCCAAGTCACGACTCCTTGTGTCTAGCCAGGGTGGTGTTGTTTTGAAGAAGCTGATTTTGTGGTAAATATGCAACACCTACACCCACCACTGTAGCTAAAATGGGAGTAAATTACTTATTCTGGTTTTGAATAGCCTTCAAACTGCCTGCAGGAGGCCTCAGCAAAGGACCACCAGTGTGGGTTGTCAATACAGGCAGCCCCCTGCCTATTCTTTTCCAGTAGTACTGTCAATTCACATCATCAACCCAAAGGAATACCATCACGCTCTTGGTTTTAAAACTTTGAAGTTTCATGCCTGTGACATAAAGTGTTCTATTAAATTTTGGCTTTGCCAACATTTCTAAACATTGGGATCAAAAGCTGGAAACCTATACCCGTATTGAGAAGCTGAAGTAAATTACAATCTCCACTCTTGAGAGGAGTTTCAAAAGTCAGGCCGTTTTTAAGAGGTAGGAAAATTTCCCCTAACTTTAACAATCTGTAAGTGCAGTGTCTAATCTAAACTAATTGTCTGGGTGGGAGGAGTTGGCTCTCAACATGCCCGTTTCTGCCTTGACTATAAAAAGAGCTTGCGTGACAAATTACATCAACCACCTATCCTGCAGCAGAGAGAAATCCCACATCTACCTTGTAAGCATGGGGATGTTGGGGAATACAATTTAAAGTGTTGACTGCTGCATTCACCTGCTACTAGGCAATAATGGGAAATAATATATTTTAAGCTGTTTGCAATGATGTATCACGTTGAAACAACAATATTGCCCCTGGTTTGTGATCACAGCCACAGGATTAGTTGTATCTTTGACCCCTCCTGTAATACCGTTTCCAAGTAAGGACCTTCCCTCTTAGCAATGCAGTTTCAGAAACAGCTCCTGTGCTAGAACACACAGATAAGTCTTATGCTCATAAAAGACTTCCCTTTAGGAGCCATGGGCAATAAAAAAAAATCTTCTAAAACATGTAATATAAGGAGTATATTCCAAAAGCTCTAAGAGTCAACAAAGAATATTAAAATGGGAAAGGGCCTACATGACTTTTTGTTTTACTGAACTCATACTATGTTCTTACAATTTATGCAGGTCCTACTTCTTCCAATTATTGTCAGTCATGGTCATGCCTAAGATTTTTACTTTTATATATATATTCCATATAGTCATAGTTTTGTAGACTGTTAGTACAGAGTTATATAGCTTCTAGTACTTTTTCTGCCCTTTCTCTCACATTTTAGAACAATAAACTAGTCCTTCCCAACACATTCTTGAAATTCTGTTTAGTCTCATTTTCAAGAAAGGAGTTTTAGCAATGACATCTTGTTTTCCACTAGAACTTAAGAGATATAACAAGAAAAAGGCCAAGGAAGCCCCTGGACCAACTCGAAGGGGCTGACCCAAGGCTGGGTTACTGGGGCAACTGATCTCCTATTGGATGACCCTGCTAGATTTAACAATTAAAATTGCAGAAATCCTGTATCACATGTGCACAGAGCTATATTTGTGCATCTGAAAACTTCATTAAAGTGTTGCTTTTGATATTATCACTCTTAACTATCACTTGGAAATTTTTATGTTTTTATTCCAGGCAACAATGGGACACAGAGTTCTCCCCATTTTCTTGAAGGTTCTCTGCCCACCACCTGCTGGTCTCTAGGACAGAGGTTTTCTTGGTATCTGTGACAGTGTTAGGTTTATGCTTGAACTTGATGATCTTAAGGGTCTTTTCCAACCTGAATGATTCTATGATCCTCTCATCATGCTTTGATCCACGCATCAGCAGAAAAATTATACCCATGTTAAGGATAATATTTCAGAGGCCTGTGAGATCAGCTAAACATCAAATTTCAGAGTATTTGTAGAATTACATAAGAGTGACTCAAGTTTTAAATGCCTTTAATAGGTGAAGAGGAAAAAACCTCATCATATGATATAATTATTACTGATATCTCCTACAGTTTTTATTACACTTTTTCCTAATCCCTGATCCCAAATTCCCATATTTACTACTCTTCCTTCAAGTGAAATATGTAATCATCTCATAATTCAATGACAGGATGTGATTAGAATGGGAGTCTGGGAACTTCATTTCTCTGAATTTCAATTATCACTGGTGGACAGCCAGATGCACACAATCTGTTATTGAATATAAACACTCTATTCATTTCCCTCTCCCAAAATTATTTGCATCACACTCAGAAACTAGAAATCAACTTTTCAAACAGGAAAGTAGGTGTCCTAAATAGCTGTTTTAATTTTAATTTAGATTTTGATTAAAGCTACTGAAGAACTACAGGAAGTCAAACAGTCAGCACCATAAGATATAAAGAATCTGATTCTTTATTTTTAGTAAAGCAGTGAAGAATTCTCATTAAAGTCAATTTGCATAAATTGCTTGCTGGGCAAATTGATCTTCACCACTGAGTATGGAAGTAAAAATTCTCTGCAATTAAGGTATTCTGTTGTCATTTTAGTAAATTCATGGTTAAATCCACACTCTCAGATTATATCCATATAAAGAATGGATTAAAAAATGTTTTCAATATTTAAACATGAATATTTATATATTGCATTGATTCAAAGCTTGAAATTAAGATTTATCATCCCTAGTTTGAAACTAGACCTAGTCAAAATATTATTAATATTTTTATACCCAGTGCATTTAAACTTATTTCTATGAGTTTTAAACCATAACATTTCATCCTTGTACGCTTTTTATTTTATTTTTTTCTCATTATACACCTGCAAGAACCATTCAAATATATTAATAAGTTTGTAGTTAGCCCCTTCCTATTTCCAGTGCAACATATGAAAATCCTACCTATCTGTTTGGCAGGGCAATATGTTTGGTAAATCCAGGATGATGTAATATGGCAATCGCACAACAAGGAGTCAAGGTAGCATGCCTGTCAGGATTAGGAGAGATGAGGGTGGAATGTGAGAGTTACAAAAGGCTGTCAAAAGACTGTCCTCAGTGTGGGGTTTGTGGTTGTTTCAGTCTATTTTAAATTTTCTGGTCTTGAAGTACAGTGAAGAAAGAAGGCAGTACGGCTTAGGTCGGAAAGGCTCTTTTAACTGCACTGCATCTAAGCTTGAAAGATCTTTGGCATTCAGAGAGCGTAGTGTTCTTGAAGGAAGTTGTAATTCAAGGATAATTTGAATGTTTATCTTGTCTAAGTTTAATTCCATTAATGCAAGTCATATACATTTTTTAGTGTGCCACAGAAAACATTCCAGTATCTGAGAATTTTCTGGTGCCATTTTTTTTTTCAGCGCTTGAAATAAAATTATTGTCTGAACAGACCATCTAGCAGGTCATTTCCATGGTAGTGTTGTCATTGTTAATACAAAGTAGAAAGAACCCTATTGTTTCCAGCATCTACAGACTGATAAGAGTAATGGACTGAGATTAGTGATTTGGCTCAAAAGCAGAGCATTTTCATTAGGAAGGGGCCATTAGCCAGCCTGCATTTGACTATTAAAATCAAACCATCCTTACTATCCTCTGTTGTCACACCACCAATGGATCTTCTGCTCTAACCCAGGTCCACTCGGTGCCTAATGCTGACACCATTAACCTGCTGCTGTCTGTGCCATCCCCTGACAGTGGCAGCATGGTAAAAAGCAGTACTGTGTCTTAACCTTTATAAATCGTGGCTTGTGGAAGTTCAGGCATTTGGGAACTCTCCAGCAAGCATCTGCATAAGTTCTGGTGTTTCACAATAGCAGAACCCCTTGGGTATAAAACAAGCCTTTCCAGATGCTCAAGAGAGGAGAGGTTCTAGATAATTTTCTCAAATAAGCACAGATGTCTTCCCTTCCCCTTGCCTCCGGGTTCTGGTAATGCTGGAACATGTAGAAATGTGTATATAAACCAAGGATATATGGTTGCCTGGTGCAGGCTGCAGGAAGTAGTCAACCTTCCTCTTGAAGTCAAATTAAAGTGAACAGGAAGATGCAGAGTCTACCCCTGGTAGCAGTAACTCAACTTTTCCTCCTTTGAGATGTATCCAGTGATATTAGCTAATACTAACCTGCTGGGTTGAATCTCTCCCAGAGCTGCAGTCCAGAAATATATATCTGCTGCAGCAGAAGCAGAACAAAACAATTACAAGAAACAAGTTTTAAAATATTGAAGCAGGGAAAGCACAGAGAGCATAAAAGAAAACATAGTGTTTTTTCAGCCTGCAGGGCCAGTCTAAACTGTGGAGAACCCACGGGGAGCTGACCTTCACCACATCTGGGAAAAGGCTGGGAACTCTTTAGTGGATGGATGGGTTTGAGGAAAGCAGCACTTGATACTGCCCTTGATAGGGCGGTGCAAGGACTGTGATTAAGCCCCCTTCTGATGTGAGACCCAGGTGGCCCTCCAGGGTGGCCAAGGGCAAGGTCTTTTCCTGTCCCAGAGTATGGAGAGCACTGACATGGGCAGCTTGAACGGAAAACAGCTCTCCTTGCACATGGGAGATCAAATACTGGAAGTGCTTGATTTTCAATGTCAAAATCAGATGGAGCTCTGGGAGAAGGCAATCATACATCATGTACTGCTTGCATTTGTGGTCTGAATATAACAAAGCTGGTGTTTTTTTGTACTGTTCAGAACAGCTTCTGAGGGAACCAGCTGGCTGATGCATTGTAATAGCATGGCATTGGTGGAAGTAGGCATACAGCACCAGCTGTAAGAGGATGGAAGAAGTCACATGGCACCTTTTGTGTCATGATGTGCTGTGTTTCTGAATGCACTCTGTATGGACCAGAAACATGATTGTCTAGCAAAAGGCACCCTCAGACAAAAGTAACTTTCAGATATGATTTGTTAGGGTTTAAGGATCTATCCATTAACTTCAGAATCTGACCGTACAATGCCCCCGGCGATTTTAGATGTTTCCTAAATTGCTTTCAGGCACTTTTCCTGCTAGTTATTGTATTTCCCAGATTGAATTATATTACACCAATTACGCATTACTTGAGGGCTTTTTCTCCCTTGGGAAAACCATTCTTTGAACAATTTCAACATGTAAAAATGGAAGTGAAGTTAAATGGTACATCTTTTACTAGCTGTATAATTTAAAATCAACAACTGTGGATCATGTTAAAATAAATTAATAGGTGACTTCCAGAAATCTTTTCAAGTGAAGAACAATGCAGGTCAGTGCGACTTTTTCATTTCATTCAGGGCTTATATCTTTGCTACTACAATGTAGGTAAAGTTTGTGAACTTCTGATTCGTACAAGTTTCAGTCAAAATTCTCAGTTCTGATTTGGTTTGACAAGTCTTCTTTTGACACGCAAAAGATAGGAAAGTATGGGGATCACACAGTTTCATTTAGTATTTTAATTGCTGCGTCTATATTTGGCAGTGTCTCCACCTTAATGGAACTTAATGGTACTGTAATTGCTTAGTGGTGTCAGGGAGAATCGATTCCTGATTATGTTCAGGAATAGCACTTTCGCATCTCCTCTGAATTGAAACACAGGGACACTCCTGCCAGTGAAGAAGTACACCACAAAACACCTCTTAATCAGTCTTGATGATAAACAGTGGCGCTAATGCCTTGATAATAACGTCTGTCTTTTTTGCAAAAAATATTTTCTTTCTATTTTAGCACATTTGATTAAATTGCTCTCTGGAGCCTGAGAAGCAATCTTATGTTTCTATAAGAGTAATTAGCCTGCATATAGTGTTAAAAATTATGTGTGTTTGAGAAATTCTTATCTTTATTACAGCATACATAAATTGTGGTTTACTATGGTTTTGTTTCAGGCAGAGTAATTGCTTATGAAACCAGCTGCTCTAAATTAATAGCTGTCCTTTCCAAAGGAACTGCCCCTCAGCAGATGCACTGATTTGCTCCACAGCTGAGGAGGGCAGTGAATGTTAAAGTTCAGGCCTACCAAGGGAAGACCTCTGATCAAGAAAACTCTACAG
>VYZT01029165.1:0-23790 GCA_013400735.1 Pomatostomus ruficeps | reverse complement strand
GTTGCATCAAATTCTTTTTATCCAAGTGGAAAATTATTTTGATTATTCTATAATATTAGATAAAATTCAACTGAATAACTACAAACAAGTTAAATGGATAAACTCCTCTCTTGAGAAATACAAAGACATTTAACACTGTTCTTGTCCACCAGAGGTCACTTATAGGCCACGTTATTCCTTGGTGGCTGTGCTTTCATTTGCCTAGTTAGCATCTGTCGTTTCCCCAATGGAGTACTTTTGGATCAACTGTTGAAATGCAGGTCCTGAAGACCCTACTAATGACTTTGGATCTCTTCTAGAATCATTAACTTTAAGAAGTAGAAAGGAAAAATCCTGCTGAAACATAATAAAAATCATGAAGAACTGTAGGGACTTTATTGATCCCATAATGTCAATAGGTAATCTCAGTATCTACACCATGCTTCACAGGTTTTGCTGTGCATATTAAAGGATCTTGAGTGTGAGCAGACTCTACCCTGTATTACTAAATCTACATGAGATTCTTATCTGGATTCTTACCTGCTCAGTCTTCACAAAACCTTTCTCAATGTGCACTTAAGTTGAGAAGAAAAACGTGTTTACATTTTCTGATACTTCAGCTGTATGTGGATGTCAGCTGTTGCATGCTAGTGTAGGCTTCTACTTCACACATTTTTGCTGCAAAATAATGAAACCCCTTGAGGAATCTTTATTTGACAGATCAGTTGTCAAATGTGAACAACTTATCCAGCTTTGGCAAAAGCTGCCATTCTGCATCTTCTGTTGCAGCTAGAGTGAAAGCTGGAAATGAGATGTGGTGTTTTATGAGCCCTCATGCATCAAGATGGCCTCATCATGTCCTGTGTTTGAAGAAGTCTCCACAGAAACAAACACCCTTCCCCTTACATTTCATTTACAGTAGATGAAGGAAAAGCAAAGGAAAGAGTGAGAATATTCCTGTTCCCCCAAATTGAAGGACAGAAATTCCCCAATAGTGCATAGATCCCTTTAGCCCAATAATTAGCTAATGGGCTCTGAGCTTTGTATGGATGGCATTTATTTTTGTTTTGCTAGTTTTGATGGCAAGATTTAACCGCTTCTCACTCAGAGCGCTATAGTCCTGAACAGTTCAGCATCATACACGTTTGTCAGCACCAACATATTTTTGTTTGATTCAGCTGAGTAAATACCAAGGTGTAAACTGTGGCTTTATCATGAAGCACTGTAATTTATCTTTGTATGTGGGTGTACTGGAGCAGACAAAACCCTGCAATATTCTATCTCTCTAGCCCCCTAATTCTTTTAAAACTGGGATAAGATCATAGCTATTCTCAAGTATAAAGGTGGAAATATGCAAAGATTTTACACTGTGCTTTGTTTTCCAGTTGCATTAAGCAATGCATTCTTTGCAGGAGTCCAACAGAAAGCTGGGTGAAAAGTGGCCTGGTGCTGGATAAAAACTTTCATGGAGTGAGGGATGTCCCATATACAGATACATTACAAATGTATACGGTAAGATCCCTTAGAGCTCCATGAAGGTGAAGAGTGAAGTTGTTTGACTTTACAGTCAAACTTTCACAATGTAAAGTAGAAGAGCTGACTAGGGACAGTAAGAATAGCATCCTGATATTATTTATCTGCTTTCAGAATCTCATGCTTTTAAAGCTCACATCTCTTTTACCTCAGATGACAGGAAACTCAGCAACTTTTCAGAGGAGGAGAAGCTCAGTACAGGTGTTTTTAATAGTCAGTATCCTGAGGGAGGGACACTGTGAATTGTGAGCTTTGAATCTCACGCAGACCTTCCTCTGAATTAAGCAGGTTGTTTGGGGTTTTCAATCCAGTCTGCTTCAGCACTGTCTCACTCTCTCAACAGCTTCTGTAAAGTTTATGCTCAGCCTTGCAAGCTGTGTTATTCCTGTGGCACTGTTCCTGGTGTGTCCTACTGCAGAAATTCCCTACTCCCTCACAAGCAGTTGATACTTTTACCTTGCTCTTAATATACCAAGCAGTCACAGGACTCTCAAAGATTTTATCATTAATGAGGGTTGACTATTTCAGGATAGAAATCAAAACAGAATGCAACCATTCATGGGCACAGTCCCTTTGGCAGGCTGACAAGCCAAAAGAAATAGAAAGCTTCAGCTCTTTCCATCCCTCTTATTGTGCAGAAGCACGGATGTGTGGTAGGATACACAGGCAAGGGATAAATCACTCCTAATTCACAAGAAAATGGTCCTGCACAGGACACCTTCCATTTTATGTTTTTCTAAGAGCTCTGATTATGCTCACTGTATGAGCACCTATTAAGAATCGTGCTCCATAATGCCTGCTCTGAGTTTTTCCTGAAACAAGGTTATTCCTAGAGTTTTGTTCTTCAAAAGTCTTTAATCCCATCTCTAATTGTCTCAATGAAAAGTTTGAAACACTTTGTGAACTCCGGGTTTCAGAATAAAAGCACTCTGATGGTCTGACATCAAAGTGAATCAGTGAGGTAGCTGTGCATTTCTATCCAGTGTTTTAGCCATATATTCTTTTGCAAGTATCTAGAAGCTGTCACCCTGCTATGTTGTGATAAAAATAATTGGATATAGTTCCCACTTCTGTTATTCCCATATGATATTGCTGCTGGTGAAGAATACTTAAAACTGATGGCTTCAAAGGCAATTTTGAAACTTCAAAAGCCCAGAGTTCTCCTGGGCTGAGCTGCTTCCTACTCCGAGGAAGTCTGCAGGTTTTCACTATCTAGCAAAGAATATGCAGACATAAGACCACTCCCCCAGATGAATGGTATGCAGAAAGAAGGCACATTCAAGGATCTAAATAGTGAGAATCTCTGTATGCAAACTTGGAATCAGCAGAAGAAAATAATTCTGGAGGAACAGAAGGCTGTATAGAGATAAGCAGATAGAAAAAGAAATTACAAATCCAGTGAAGAAAAACATTTCATAGTTTGTAATTACTAAGCCCTCATGATTTTTATTTGTCACTTAATGCAGATATTTACAATAGTCCTGTCAGTTTTGTATTTCTTATGAACACACCGGGTTTGACAGAGATTAGTAAAATTTCTGCTATATGGAAGAACTATGTTGCAACAAGATGGTGTCTTGACCTTGTGAGAACCTAGGGGTGGGGAAATTCCTGAAAATCCTGTCTGCTTCATACTTCTGCTTTTGCGGACAAGCAACCTCCAGGGAAGTTCAACAGTCACACAACAAACCAGACGTTTTTGTTGGTTACAAGGTTACAAGTTGAGCCCTGGGTGCCATGTGTTGACAGCGTATAGATCCTGTGTCTGCTTCTTGGCCAAAACAGCAAACATCACTGTGGAAATTTCAGCTTCCTATTTAAAAAAAACCCCAACAGATCTCTAATTCCAAATCTCCTTCTAATGATGTTGGCTCTACAATGTTTTTATCAAATCACATCTGACAAATAGCATTTCTCTGAACTGATGTGTTCAGTGTATTTTTACAGACACTAAATGTAAATAGCTCTTGAATAGGAAAGATACAAGGCAACCTGACATCTCTCTCTGATGCCACCCAACAGAGAACAATAGCCCCCCAAATGGGATCCTGAGAACAAAACCCCTCCTGACACTGCTGTAGGGATGGAGAGCTTGAATTTTTGCAGTTGGAGACATCCAAGAGGCCTTACTCTCAGTAAGGAAATTTTCTGCAAGCAGAATTGCTGAAACGCCTCTTCCTCAACATGAAATTTTATGTCATTAATTTTGCAGAGCTACCCAACACACGCTGCTCTTGCTACTGTACTTTCCATGTGCACACACCAGTCCCATGGCCGGCTGGACAGTGCCAGCTGTATTGCAGGAAAGGCAGCCACTGCAGTTAAGTAAGCCTCAAGTAGCCTTCCCTCTCCTAGGTTATTAAAAATGTATCCACTGATGGATACACTGGGTGAAAAAAGGGGAAAAACCTTACAGTCAAAACTCAGTGCCTGCAGTTGTGCTGATCCTTGAATTGTTCATTTGTACTGTCACACAGCCAATGTCTGCCCAAGGCCAGGCAAAGAGCAAAGGGCTCACTCCCAGGATGTCATCTGCAGCCCCAGTAAATAGGGGTGGGAAGACTGAGGTAGGCAATCGTTACGATTGTGCAAGACAGAGATAAGCCAGAGAGCAACCTCTTCCCAAAACAAAGCACAAAATAGCAGCTTTTAGTATAAATGTAGAGGATATACCTTTTCCTTTTGGCAGGCTTGCGCTCATGCTAAACATTCAGCAGGTTTCTGTTTCACTTCTCTACAGCACAAGGCTGTGCTGGCTGCCAGGGGAGCTGGTGGGACAGCAGAGCTTCGCTGTGTCCTGCTCTGCACAGGCGTTGGTAAGCACAGAGTTCCTTTGCTGGGATGAGTGACTGCACTGAGGCCTTTGCGGGTTGGGGCAGACGTGAGGGTTAGAAGGGACCTTTGTAGGCTGCCCCTCAGAAAGCTGACCAGGGGGACTGTCAGGAGGATGTAATCTCACAGTCTGACAGCATTCTGCCCCTGAGCAGTCTGTGCGTAAATACAAGATTCCTGGGACTTGACTTCACCAGGGCTGTCCTGTCAGGTTCTCAGCTTTTGGGCTGATGACCAAGAGCTGTCACCTCCAAGACTGAGCCTGGAAAAAGGATTTCCTTCTGCCTCTTCCTGGTTCCCTTCTCTGTCCTTACCTGCATTGGGTCAATCATGGCTTAAAGCACATTTTATGGAGGAAAAAAAGAACCTGAGACCTCTGTCTCCAGAAAGGACCTCCCAAACTAGCTACATCCTAAATATAAGCTTCAGGACATCTTTCAAAGCCTAGTTCTTATCTCTGCTGAGAAATCTCAAACTGTGTAAGTCTTGGGATCTGAAGACTGTCATTAAATCCACACAATGTGATTTTCCACACGGAATTCTCTATCCTTCTATAAAAATAAATATGGATTACAAAACCTGTTTCTTTCTTTTTCAGCTCCCTAAGAGTTATTCAATTTTTTTAAGAAATTGGGTGCATTTTGCTTTTTTTTAATCTAAGCTGTTGTTGGTGCTAATTGTCATCAGCTGCTTTGGAAAGTGATTTAATTTCTAGGAAACCCTGCCACCATTTTGCCAAAGTGTAAACAGGCATTTGGGTTCTTCTAGAATAAAGGATTGGACAGTCATCCTGGAAAACTGTGGAGGTAAATAGATTTTAGCTCCTGGCAGGCGAAGCCAACAGAGATTTTGTGCAGTTGAATCTCTGTAGGGAGTGGACTTATCTGAAGGTTTACATTTTGCTTTCAAGTTTTCTTTTATCATGCCATTATTTTGAGCTTTGTCTTGTTACCTTCAAGGGGGACATCAACAATGTCAGCTTCCAAGGTATTGGATAATTAACATGTTATAGGAATCAGCAAAAGGAAGTCTTTACAGGGTGTTAAGGATTGTCTGGAGTCCATGAAATTGGATAAGAAATATAAACCAGGATTCAAGTTTGTTATACTAGTCAGCTAAATAACTTCCTTATTTTATTTTAGTGTGTTTCATTGCTCCAGACTTTGGTGGAAGCCTAATGGAGGAAGCACAAAGAAGTATAAAGAAAAATGCTGCTCCTTAACCTCTGCTTTTTATCCTAATTATAATGTTCTTACAGTAATATTCTAGTGATTATACTCTATATTGTACTTTATCAGATGAAATCTGATGGGGGAAGCTGCTCTCTGTGGGAAATCTTTTCTGAAGCTTAAAATAAAGAGAAATAATTGAGGTGAGTAGCAGAATTCATGCTGGATTTGATTTTTCTCTTGTTACCCAAATCTGTCAACCAAATGGTGTTTCCCAAGGCTTCTTTTTTTAACTGGTAGAACTGAGACAAATTAAGAGAAATTAAGGCCACTTGACTTTTGTATGTGGCTTATTTACTATAAAAGTTTGTCAGCTCATTTTTGTGGTAGTTTAATTTGGGGTTTTTTCAGTTAAACACAGAATACGTGGGGTATGATTGCCTCATATTGGAAACAAGGGCAATCACTGTGGTGCAGCTTGATGTTATTATCTGTTACTGCTGTTTTGCTCAGAGAGGGCAGCAAAGGATTGCAGATCTTTTGGAATCCAAAAGGAGTTTGGCTCTGAGATGTAATACTGAGGAGAAATGTATCTTTTAAATACACAGGGGCTGAAAGGAGAAATAGGGGAGGCATTCAAATCATTGCTGCTTAAACACTCTTGAGCTTTTTGTCCTTTCAGCTGTGAGTGTTTGCAAGTAGTGGACATTCTAATACGAGAAACACTGAATTACTTTGAGTTTAGGCATTACAGTGACCCTGATAGGTGTGAAGAGTCCCAACAGAAACACAACGAGCTGTTGAGGATTCATCCTCAACTACAATATGGTGTGACTCATTGGCATGAAGATAAATGCTATAAATTTAGACAAACAATGAACAAAACACTGAAATTAATTTGTAGCATGGTGAGATTGATGACTGTTGAGATATTAGGTATTTTCATTACACCTCGAGACTTTCAGACTCTTACAAGCCTGGTTGTTTCTTTTCAGGTTTCAATATGTACAGATACAATCAGACCTATGTGAAATGGCTTAGACATTATCCCTTTTGCCTGAAGACAGGAGTGTATATCCCAGGTAACCCCTCAAAATTATGCAAATGGAGAAATTTATTAAATTACTCTGTTTGATTCGTCACAGGTCTGTGGACTTAGCAATGATTCTTTTTCATCTTTTCAATGCCTCGGCTTTCACTGCTGATGGTCAGAGGTTCAGTTAACATAGAAAAACCTGAAAAGAAGCTTTATTCCTGCCCAGAAGTTCAGTGCAGTGCTCCTGCAATCAGTGTTTCAACAGCCAGAGATGGTCCCAAAGGTGGAAAGGGAGAACAGGAACAGAGCTGTGACCATTTAGCAATACTGTAATTTTGACACTCCTTAATATCCCTTTACTCTTATTTCATGCCTCCTTCAATCTTTCATTTTGTCTTTTTACTTCTCTCCTTTTCTTCTGCCCCATTAGCCTTCTGCAGGCTCTGCACAATGTCAGGAAGCTGAACATGCTTTCTGCGTTTATAATGCTACTCTAGTTACTTGGCTTTTAATAAATAAAAGAATAATATTATACATTTTCACAGCAGCCCATAAAATAGAGATGTAATGAGATTTTAATCTGATCATACCATTTGTACTCTGAATCACTTCCTATTACATCCTACTAAATTATTATTGCTTCTTCTTTCCAGGGGCCAGCTCTCAAAACCAGAAATCCTGCTTGCTAGAGTTGCCTACTAATCTGATGGTCATGACTTGATTGCTCCAGACTCTTTATGCCCCAACAGCAGAATCCCCCAAGGTATGGTTTGTTGGGTAACTTTTTTCCCATGCACTGCTGCAAACAGCAAATAGATCCACAAATGCTTTCTGTCATTGGGACAGAGTAGAACCAAGTCCCACTCTGTCCCAAGCTGCCAAGTCAGTTTCTGTCTAAACTCTTCAGAAGTACACATGAAACTGTGTATTTTCTTACCATATAGTGTCTGTGTTACCATGTGTATACCACCCACCCTGGAATTCGATACTTGCTTTCCATCTGCAAAGGAATGTCTCATCATTATCACTTTATATCGACTAGGACATAACATTTCAGTGGCATATACTGATATTCTATACAGACATTTTCTGGCCCACATACTCCTCAGCCAGCAGTATCTTTCAATAAACTACTTCAGAGAGGAATCCTTAATGTTGTGATTTAGCTCATTTCCTCGATCATATGCTGCAATGTGTGATTGGATTAGATCTGAACTAGATTGGCTGTCCGGTTTAGGAGAATGTGTACCTCTGCAACAACATGAGGGCATTTATTGTGCTGGATTTTCAGTGCCAAAAGTAGGTGTAGTAAAGGCTTTTTCATCAGAGTAGTGCATTTCCTAGCAAATGAAGCTTTCCATGGGAATAATTCAATTTTCCTGAGATGTTTTTATTTTCCTGGGGGTGGGCAGGTGGAATGGGAAGGGGGAAGGAGTTAGTGTTTGGTGTTCTCTTTAAACACCAAGAAAACATAGTGGGAGCAAAATTTAGGAAATATTTGAACAATTTTATTTTAAGTTAAACTCCAGGAGAAGAATTGAGAGGCCTATAGAGTTTCCCTGGAAAAGTGGGACTTTCAGGAATAAGAGGAATTTTAAGACCACAAGGACAGAGAGGAATAAAGGTAGAATATGGAAGTAAGAAATAAATTTTTCATATTTCTATAATCTGGCTCTCAACCTTTTAGTATATTCTCAAAAAAATATTTGTCTTAGTGTCTGGTATTCCTGTAGCATCATTTGAGGAAAGGTGTGACTTCCAGAAGCATGAGGAGCAGAAAAATAACCCATCTGTTACATAGGAGATGAGCTGCCCAAGAGAACTGGGGGAAGAAAGTGTCTGGGCTGAGTCACTAGCTTGTTTTCTGTGAGTGAAATACCAAGCTCTCTGTCTCATGTTGTAAAACGCATTTTTTCTTCTCTCATTCTTTGCCTGTTCATGTGGTTTTTTACTCCAAATTTAATTCATTTAAAAATCTTCACGTGTGTGTTTTGCCTCTGAGAACTGGGCTTTCCCCTCTGACAGGAAGATGACTTTGGCAGCCCTGAGAATTCAAAGCCTATCCAAGTGTTCACTTTGGTCAAGGATAAGGCACTCCCAGTTGGAAAAATTCCCTGAACAAATCTGCAGCGTGGCCTGTGATTTCTGTTCAGGAAACCAAATATCTCTTTCATGTGGCATCAGATTACAGGAGAGCTGAGCATCTTGGAGACAGGTGTTGTGCAGTCATTTTAATAGAAATTGTTAAATAACAGCTTTAATTCCCATTATAGGAACTGATGACTGGCAGAGACAAGTAACTGCTTTGGAAACAAAAGTACAGGTTTTGGAGGCTGAATTAGATGGACACAAAAAAGGTAAGGTCCAATCATTTGTAAGTTTACTTTGTGGCTGAGTAAAATGATGGACATGCTTGGGCTGGAGAAGGGATGGAAAAGAGTAGGCTGAAACAAACATTGCAAATTTCTCTCATGTTGCTAATGGATGATGGTTTTTAATTAAAGGATTTATCACTGAATGCATCCCTCCTGACCTGTCAAACCCTAAGGATCACTTTGCCATATTACAGGGCAGGGTATGTTATATGGACTGCAGGATCAGCCACCATTCTCCAGTGCTTATGCTTTAAAAATTGCATTGATATTTCCAGGTGTCTGTTTTGTTTGGCTTCTGTAGGATTCTGCCCTACTACTTCACCAACGTCTGTTTATAGCTGGTATCAGTTGCTTCTGAAGTACAGTTGTAGCATGGATAAATAGCTAGAACATAATTTTTGGTACAATACAATTACATTCACATTCGTTTCTAGCTTTGAATTTAAAGAACATCAGGAGTATTGCTAAAAACCATGTTTGTCTCATCTGGAAAAGAATTAATATCCCTTTGAGCAAAACTGGAAGTTCATTTGCCTTTCCTAGGAATGAGGCTGAGAACACATCTTTGACTTTGTAACACCCTCAAAGCAGGCTTGTATGGAGATATCTGAAGGACAGACTGGAGGCAGGTTCGTGTATCTGAATGAAAGGGTGTAACTTGGAAGAACTGAAATGATGGAGAACCAAATAATCTAAAAAATTAAGATTGTGCAGTAATATCAGATTCTGGGAAAATTGAATTACATTAATTGTTTATGAATTGTTGAGTTGATGACTCTAGGAAAACCAAAGTTTTTGTTCTCAGTTATGTGTTTGTTACAGCAGTTTGTTCCCCTAAAAGTGGCCTGGAATAACCAGAAACAGGGTGTGTTTATAATTGTTCTCTTTGACATTCAGTTTTGAATCTCCTTGTAAAATACAGATTTCATTTTTTCCAGTCATTATGAATTAAAATGCGTTTATCATGATGGTATCAGGGTAATAAGTTATGGCAAGCTCAGCAGACTGGTGGTTCTTTCTGCCTGAGTTCCTCATAAATGCAGTATGAGGGAAGCATTTTCTAATAATCTTGAAACTAATGAAAAATTTGTCTCTATTCCATCTTTGACCTGAGCTGTAAACTTGGAGAGAATACTCTCCAAATGCTGCTCCTGATACGTTCTTTTATGATGTAAATAATGGACAGCGCATACAGTCCTCTGTTTCTTCAGTATTTAGTGATGCCTTTGATCGTGGGCACTTTTATTCTAGTTCTAAAATTGACTGATAATGATCACTTAGAACCTAGAGTGGTATTCATCATCTGAGTACAGAAGTCCACTGCAGTAGCTACTGACATGGAAATAATTTCTTTTTTGAAGTTTCAGCTATTTTCATGCTGTTCTTCCCATGTGATGAGAAAATGAATTGTGCTGTAACTACAAAGAGGAATAAAACAGTAAACCAGTCAGCCAAGTTGCTTTGTGTGCAGTAGAAAATCACAGGAAGAGAACAAGATGATGTTTTCTGGCAATCTATAGGCATTAACTGAGGTACAAGGAGACATAAATCAAGATTTAGATGCAGTGGAAAGCAGACAATTTTTGCCTTAAATGAAATACAAAAGCCTGCTAGTGAAATGTTCTCCAAGTGGGATTTAGCTCATGCAGAAGAAAAGCAAAAGGCCCTATTTATGTGATAGATCCTTAATGCGAGAGGAGTGATCCTATAGGCTTTTATGGTTTTCTTGATGGAAGCTTCTTTCACCTCAAGTGAACTACAAAAACACAATTACAGACTGTATGAACTAGGAAGAGGTGAATACCATGACAAGAAAGTCCAATACTACAAGTTTGACAATTAAGAAAAATGTTTCCATTGAAGACTTTAAGTGTTTAACCATGGAGGAATAGATTTTCCATTTGTCTTCCACTTAGTTTGAGCTAAGTGTCTCCACAGAGAGAAGGATTGTGTCTACACTGGGAAGGCATGGGCCCATGGGAGCACAGGAATGTATCTGTGCAGAGGAGCATTTGATGCCCAGCTCATCTGCTTTATAGCTGTTATTTTCACTGCCTAATTCCCTGTCAACCTTTATAAGTAATGACGTTTCTTTTCTCTGCACTAGGTTATACAGGTACAGCAAAAAAGCAATTACTGAAATTGGTAAAGGATAATGAATTTTCCAGAGTATGATTTATCTGCTGATCTGCTTCATGTCCTCCTTGTCATTACTGGGAAAGTATCTTTGCAGTTCTCAAGTGAACTGCATTCCTTTTCTGCATTAATTTGTGTCCTGCAGCTATGAAAACCAGAACTTTTTAAATTTTGCCTGGAAGTTTTTAATCAATATTTATTATCTGAAAACTCAAGAAATGGTGCAATATTTAAAAGATATATTTGGGTTTAGGGATCAGAGATAATTCAGTCTCCAATGCATTAATTTGGAATGATTATGTAAGTCTATTTTGAGACTGTATCCAAAAACCACTGTGAAATGTTTTGAAACCATTTCATTTGGAGCTGGACTAAGAGTAGTGATGTGTTTTGCCCCCAGTGCATCACCTGTAGGTTACAATGACTAAACACCCTGGAATAGTATTTTGAAGATATGAATGGTTGTTTTCTTTCAATTGTTTTTTTTTTTAGAAATACTATTCCTAATTGCCATATCAGTCACTTTCTCAAGAGTTCAGCTCTGAAATGTAATTTAGACTGATTTTTTATATTATTTTGCCCAGCAAATCTCCAACAGAGTTGAGAAATTTATGAAGCTTCTTGTAGCCTTAAGTTAATGTTTATTTTCAGAGAGCACTGTGCTTCATTCAAATGGGATCTATACAAACCACAAAAAGGTTTGCAGGTAAGTGCAAAAGTATTCTTATGCTAAACACACTGGAAGTTCACAAAAGCATAGTGGGGAAACATTCCTATGTATGCTCAGTTTCATACCGTCCGAAGCTATCAGAGAACTTTTTACAGGGCTGTGTACAAGAAACCTGTATTTGGCCCCAGCAAGGATTGTATCTATAGAAAATCTGAGCTGCACTTCTGGAATCTCCTTGAAATAAACTCCAAGCCCTTAAGGTTTTTGGTTTCATTCTGGTGTCACTTCTCGTTTCCAGCATTTCCTGTCTTGTAGGTTTGCCCCGGTGTGAACCATCTCAAGGGAAATGCTCCCCAGCTGTAACACCTCCCATGCAGGAGGGAAGCTGCCAGCTTCCCTTCCTTTCCAGAAAACCAAACTCTGCTCTTTATTACACTGGTGAAAATCTATTTCTGCTGGAACTGCCCTAGAAATGCAGCTGTGCCATTGGAAGTGTAGCTCGTTAGTCTGGGCTTACCTGGTAAACTGTCCTGTCCTGGAGCGGTGCTCAGAGGAGCAGAGCAGAGGTACTGGAATCTGAGGACCTGGACGGCCATTGTGTAGGAGCAGGCTGGACAAGGGTCCTCAGGGCAGGAACCCCACCTAGAAATAGAAAACAAGCTCTTACTAAGTCAGATTCCTTGAAGCTTTTAAATTCGTCAAGGTACTATCAGATGTGACCTAAGTTGTGACCTTTCTCACCATTTATGTTAGGGACACCTTTTCTTTCTTGAAGGACACTTTTCTTCAGTAGGTGCTAAAAAGAAAGAGTTTGAAATTGTGTTCTTTTGTCTTCCAAGAGGCTTAAATCAGCATCCCTGATGACCACTTAATTTTGCATTAATTATAAACTAATCTGTATTTGCTGTCGTACCCCTGATTAGACCCAACTCATACGGTGCTAATATGACCTCCTCAGAGCTTCTGAGTAATTCAGGATGAAAGCAGCATTTGTTAATCAGCTGCTGGGTTTATCTTTCTAAAACACAATTTCAGGTTAAGTACAGGCTCAGGAAGAGCTATCCTGTCACATGTGAAAAAAACCACAGTCTCTGAAAAGCTCTTTTCCTTCTCTTTAGTTTTCAAGTGGCAATTTTCACTAGAAACTACAAGGTGCAAACAGGAAGCCGTTCAATCAGTAGCAACTTGTACTTACTGCTTTATTTTTTACTTGTAGCACATAAATATGGAGGAATAGGTGGTTAAATCATGTTTAGAGCAGAGGAGAAGAGCATTCTTTGCTGTGGCTCATTTCCTGTTGTGAAGGCATCAAACTCTTGTGTTAAACATGCAGAGGAGAAGCTTTATGCAGGGGTCTGTAACAAAGCGCTACCAAATGGCTCTACTCTGTGGTTTGGCACCTGGAGTTCTAAGGAGTGAAAAATGATTCCTGGGTTGCAGTTTGGCCAAAAATGCTCAGCGGTATAAAAAAATGCAGAATTGCCTGGAAACCTAGTCACAGCCTTGTGTCTCTTTTCAGCTCTCAGCCAAACCTCTCAACACTAGCAGCATGACTGGATACTCTATGTTCTCTCTAGGAGGAATGACTTTTTCCTGAGGCACCTGCAGTTAAAATCTCTTTTTATAGCCTGTGACCCCAGTGAAGATTCAGACATCAGTAGCTTGAGCTGTTTAGATCAGTGCTTCAGGGTAGACAGTTGTAAGAGCTTTTTCCTGGCTTTCTGTGAGCTCTGGTTTGTTTATGACTCCAGCTGGTGGCACAGTTTGTCCCTCAGAGCTGAACTTGTGTGTTAATCCTGCAAGAAGCTTCTGGCAGCTTTGTAGTGGGAGGAAGACTCTACAGTGTCTAACTGGTTGGTGTTCTCTTCCACACTTCCAGGGTGTTTAAATTCAGATAAAATTTCAAGCAGCTGGACTAAATACACAGAATGTGAGACCAGCAGTCTACCCACATTTAGGTGTCTGATTTCAGAGTCTGAGATTGCTACTTTGGTCCTCATGGAAACAGACCAGCAGCAGCCTGAATTTCAGTGTTTCATTGTACCTTTCCTCATCAGGCTTTCTGAGCTTACTTGGGAGAGCCCTGAACAGAACACTTTCCCCTTCTTCCCACGTGCACTGCCGTGCTACAACACTTGGCCCCCTTCGCCTTGTGCTTCAGACATGTACGAAAAAAAGTTCTATGCAAATTTCCATCCTGCCCCAAGAATTGTACCCAAACAGATTTATGACTCAAAGTTTTCTTTTGATGTAAGAGAAGCTAAACAATGCAAGCTGTTTTAACTGAGACTAAAGCTGCAGTTTTTTAATCCTTTTACCTGTTTACATTTTTATTCTAGAACTGAAGCTAAAATGAAAGAAAAAGGGGTGTATTTAAGGTACTTCCTAAGCCTGTTAAGTATATTTTTTATTTATGCATCAAAAACTAGTGGAGGAAATATTACCTTGAAGCCTCTGATTGTCCTCTATGGGCTGTTATTTTCTAGTACATGGTATTTAGCCTCAAGCTGCAATTGCCACCCTCTGGAGAATCTCATCTTTCATTTTTATGAGTGAAGTGCATTTCCAGTTTCATGACTAATGTTGGAAAAAGAGTTAAAAGCCTTTCAATGGAAAAGTTCTACAAGCAAAGTGAAAATGTTTGTTTCTTTATAACGTTCATGTTTTAAATTCTATCTTAAAGCAGAACCTATATTTTTAATGAGTGGGGATTAAGTGTTGGCAACAACACGGCAGGACTGGACGGCAAGAAAAGCTGTCAGCTCATCTCACAATGGCAGTTGTAAAAGCTATTTAAGAAATATTTCAAATGTGTCTACAGTGCTTAAGTGTATTATGTATCGCTTCACTGAGAATTGTATATTACACTCTGTCTCGAGTTACTGGGAGCTCTCCAGGGGTTTCGAATGCTGCAGTCCTGAAGTTTATTTTTGTCAAATACTCTCAGAATTGTTCTGAATTTGGTCTTTATTCTGGCAAACTGTGTGACTTGTTGAAAAGTATAATAGCTGACATAATCTATCTCTGTAACAGTCACACAGTGTGTTTCTCAAGAAAGGTAAAAAAACATAAAATATGTCAGCTATTAAACAGTAGGGCCCCATTTGTGTGGGAAAATAGAGAAGTGCAATGTACTATTGGCACAGTGACACTGGTACCAAAACATTTAGGAGCGCAGATGTTCTCCAGGGTTTGAAAATTAAATTTTTATAGTTAATACTTAAAATCCACTTGAGCTTTAGAGGATTGTCCATGAGAACAATGGAAATGGCCTGAGCTTGTGAAAGAGGCACTCCATTGTACCCAGCAGGGCTGTACACAGACGCAGCTGGGGAATAACTATGCTGCATGTATTTTCTGGCTTGGCTGCCTGAGATGGTTTGGTAAGGCAGACAAACAATGAGACTGCTTGAAAAATAAGAATATTTGAAGTGTTCTTGTATAGAATCTCACTCCTGACAAACACGCATATTCCTGTCTGCCTAGAATGATTTCTTAAATCCAGAGTGCCAAAACTAATTTATGAATAAATATAATAAATTCTTTTTATTATACTATAAAAGATACTTTTATACTAGAATAGGTAGCTGAAATTGTTATTAATGATTGTGTAGAGCTTCTCTCGTCTTACTAAAAAAAATAGTGTTTAATCTTCAAAACTACATATAAAGCTTACGGCTATAAAGGCTGTAAGGGGTGACCCCATGGAATAACAAAATTATATTTTATTAGTTAAGTAGTTGACACTCATGGTTATTACATTTCTCAGAGTTATTAAACATTCTCTTTGATTTGTCATTCAAGTTAAGCCTGCTGTGTTTTAATAACCTACTAAACAATTTCAGTCTGAATCATTTTGGCCTCAAGCAACATTCAAGATCTTCCCATCTCCTGAGAGAGAATCTGAGGGTGTAGAACTCTGTTCATTCCTATTTGTTTTACTTCTATTTCTTTGGGTCTTCATCTGCTGCTTGTTTTTATCTATCTATTAGATGAATTTCATGGGACTTTTTAAATACATCTTTTCTCGTTTACCCTCTCAAGGATCTTCCAAAAATATTTCTGCCCTGGAGCCTCTGCAATAGCTGCACCTTATGTAGTTTCAAGTCAGCTCAGGTGTATCAATAAAAGGTAAGGAGATTAATCAGCTTCCTTGGGCACTTACAGCCTTTCCCTTGCATGCCAGCACTCCAGCCCAGCATGGCTCAGTGCAGCACTGCTGTGTGAGCCCCCAGCCCTGACAGCTGCTCCTCTGGGAGTGAAGCTCAGAACCACCACATGGAATTGCAGGAGCTGGATGGAGGCAGGGCTGGGCCTCACCAACCCATCAGGTGCTCAGGATCTCTGCTTTTCAGGGGAACTGAAATGATGAAGTGCCTTACTGGCTGTCTGCTCCCAAAGAGCTCTAAAATGTTCCTCTGCTTTGCATGCATTAGAATCTAAAAACATGCCATTGCAAAAGCAGCAGACTCATGTTAAGCTCTGTGTGCTTCAAACAACACAATCAGCTAAAGCATAGAGAATTTTGTGTTCAGCCTCCTGAAAAGTTCTCTGAAAAATGGAATTTTGTAATACCTGTTATCTTAATTTTCAGCTCATAACAGCAAGAAAAACCATGACAGGTGGTGTTTCCTGGGAATTCATTACTGGTTGTGTCCCTTCAGTAAAATACAAAGCAGCTTCGTTTCACTGTGACCATCAGACCTTTACAGCAGCTTGGTGAGTTTATTATTTTCTCTTACAACTCTATTTTCTGCCATGTGTTTTCAACAGCAAGTTTCTCCCAAGGACTTTGAATTTCAATTGCAAATGAAACATTGACAATGCTTTTGGATCCATATGTTCTAACACTTATCAGAGAGACATTACGCAGCCATTTCCCAGCAATAACAACATAATAAGAGCTTGGCAGGAGTTTTTTCTATCAGCAGGCTAGATTATTTTAGATTGATAACAAGAGCCAGGTGGCTATTTATAAGGACAAGATATGAATTGCAAGCACACATTTCCAAGGCAATGTTGGCCAGTGGCTGGTCAAACATAAATTGCTTCCTTTGACCTCTTTTGATAGGAGGTAAATGGTCCAGTTCATCTCTATGGGAACACAAAGTGACAGGACACCCCCAGCCTTACTTCTTGCACTGTTTCCAATGAAAGACAGCAATATTTACTCCACTGTGACACACCTAATTGATATTGCAGTGAGTAATTGAGTTGTGCTGTTGAACCAAGATGAGGAATCTTGTCCATACTGTTAGTCAGGATTCCCATAAGACGGCTACTTGGTGCAGAAGGTGCAAGGGGGAATTAGAGTTGCTGATGTGGCCTACAGGGTACAAAGGTGAATTGATTCTGAGGAAAAAACAGGATTCCTCAATGATCCTAGGACCACCATCTCTCTAAACTTTAGTTACTCTAGGTAAGAAACAGGCTGAAAGCATTACTAGGTTGTGAATTTGGTATGAAATATTTCTGATTTCTATTTGTTTACAGAAGGACAAGACAGAAGTTTTTACTTAACCTGGATAAAGAATATGAGAAGAGGAGAGTGATTGTCCTGCCCGAAGGAAGGAAGAAGGCTGTGTCTAAAAATCTGTTCTTGTCAAAGCAAGGGCTGCTTGATGCCTTTGTTTTAATGTGCTCTAGTTGATTTTCTCTCTTTTTTTTTCCAAGGCATAGAAATAATGATTCAGTCAAAATTACTTGTCTAGCAACTTGTCTACCATTTTCATAAAATGGTCAAGAGGCCACTTTGCTGATATCTGTAGTTTAAATCAATTATTTCAAGTATATGAGAAAGAAGGAATCTAATATAATCTGTAAAGCAAAGGATAAATAGTTCTGTTAACACAGGTTTAAGCTGCAAGTTCTTTGGCAGGAGAGAACCATGCTTTTTTTAAAAAAACCTCTGAAAACCTGGTTACCTCTTTTCTAGATAGCATAGTTTGAATTGCTTTTCCTAGAATAGAAAATAGATTGACAGATTGAAAAGGATGTAGGGTCTGCTTGAAGCCTGTTTTTTCTTTTTTCTTGGTCTTAAACTTATGCTTTCTGTACTTTGCAAGAACAAGGCTATGCAAGGGCTGTTCAGTTCAGTCTGGTGAAGCCTGCTCTTTAAAATCCAACACTCCAAGCTCTGTTCCCCATTTCTGCTGTCCTCTTTTTGGAAACTCACTATCGATATTCAGTATTCCTTCTTTTTCTCCATCCACCTGTGTACACATAAACCTAGAAATCTTCTTCCTAGGATCCACTCCCCAAAATAACAGTGCGTTATTAAGCTGACAGCATGCCAGCTAATGCCATGTTTTTTCATAAATANAAATATAAATATAAATATAAATATGTCTCATCAGCAATTACATTCTTCCTGTAAGATGCTTATCCTCAAGTTAAAGTCTAGGGCACACACAGTGGAATTTTTTTCCAGTATTAGCAGTGTGGGAAAGTGTCACACTCTCTACATTTTTTTCCTCCCATTCCTGTATCAGTGCACTGTAAATTAGCATACAAACCATTTTATCAGCATTTCTTATTTTCCAAAGGTGGGGGACTGTTGAACTTCCCATATTTTTGTTTGGTTTTGTGTCAATAAAATTAAATTGCAGGTGGGGAGGAGGCAACACTTCACCTACTGGATTGTTTCATGACCTAAGAGGTGACATATTTAGTGCCCTGTATTTCTGATGAAGCCTTAAGCTGATGCCAATGACAACTCTTAAAACTAACTATGGGCACTTAACTCTGTGTGATTTAAAGCTCAGCAAATAGATTACAGTGGAAATACCAGACAAATCCAAAAAATGATTGTTGCTTTGAAAGAGCTAAACATGGAGGATTGACCACACCTGCTTATCACACAGATGCTGTGCCAAGGACACTCTCAGAGAGTCGCTATCAGGAACCTGCAGCACAGTGACACATTTAAGATTATTGTCTCGCAAACAGCTAAAATAAACTAGCAAAGCTATACTGTGCTATTTTATTTGAAAGAGCATGGCATAGCTTTATACAGGTCAGGATATGGTAAGTTATCTTAATCAGCTCACTTCAAAACAGCAAAATGAGGAGTTTACCTTGTGTTCTGAACATGAGAGGTTTGAAGGCTGTATAAAATAAGTTCTGTCATTGAAACTCCCTTGGCAGTTAGTTTTTTAAGGGCAGCATGCAGAGCTGCTATAGAAAGAAGCAGTCTCTCTGGCTACATGACATCTTTGAAAATCAGATTCCTTTTTTTTCCTCCCAAGTTCTCCTTTGCTGATAGTTGAGCAGGCCATTGCAGGGTTTGAGTTTAATTCACTGGCAGCACAACATATTTAGTATTCTTATGGTTCTTAATGATATAAAGATGTCTGCAGTACCTGGGGTCCACTGGAACCATTTAAGTTCCCTGGCCGAGTTTTGGGGATATTTCCCAGCTGTACCTGCAAATTTCAGAATTCCCATCCTTGTGGCTGTTCTACAGGGATGCTAGGTTGCAGAAAAAATATTTACTTTCTTTCTTCCTTGTTTGAGTATGTTTGTTTTCTCTCGTACTCTGCTGCATAACTAAGGAAGGTAAATCTAATGCCTAAGTAATCTCTCACACTGGATTATGTTTTAGATTTCTTATCAGATTCCACTGTGTAAGTATAATCTGACTCATGGGAGAAACAACTGTTATCAAATATATGTTTCTTCAAAAGTTTTGGTAAAAGGTAATAATTGATAAGGTTTTCCTAGATCATAAGCCATGTTTTGCTTATGCCACACTTTCCTAAATGGACAGAAATAATAGCAGGGGGGGCTTTACTGATCTCCCTGTTTAATGTTTTCAATTTTTTAATTTAATTTTTTTATAAGTATAAACTGTGTTAGGTGGAAGAAATAGTACAAATCGACAGAGAATTAACATATTCAATGTATTAAAGTTGCATGTATATGCATGGGGAGGATCTATATGAACAAAGATGCAGCAGAACAATTAAAACCCTTGCACCTGTTGCAGAGTTGCCTAGAAATTGGATCGATCTGTATGAGATTTTGTTCTGGTAACACTCCCAAGAACTTGGGCACCTAGAAATTTAAAATATTGCTTCACAAAATCTGAATCTATTAAGTTCTATCTTATCCTGGAACTGAAGAAATTTCCTGTGTACCCCAGAGGTCTTCTGGCATCCAGAAACAGAATTACCTGGGTCTTTGAGTGGGCTGAATTGTCTGATATCTGGGCTATTCCCAAACTTCAATAGGAATTGGAAAAAAAATATTTTATCTGTTGGGTACTGTCTAATCCACATGTTATGCACTCAGCACCAGTTCTGTACATCTACCACATCTGGAGTACAGAGAGAAATTGGGGTGAAACACTATTTCCACTGGTGAGGTGAGAGGCTCTGTAAAATGACTAACCTGCATTCAGAGCTCTGCTGCCTGTCTGGTAGAGAAAGGACTTGAAGATAGATTGTCTAAAACATAAATTTGTGAGTGTTAATTGACCATTTGCTAAAAAGAATGCCTGATAGATCCTCAGTTTGCTCTTTGTTGGGGTTTTGAGCTGGAGAACAGGTCATGCTGGGCACTTTTAACTGCAGGACAAGGCTCACAGTTGTGAATGGAAGTGGATTTAAGTGCCTACACTGCTTCTAAGGGGAATCCTAAAAGTGTCTTCTCCTTTGGTATTTTATTTAGTTGATATTCAACATCTCTAATTGCTGAACAGGGAGCCTAAAGATGTTAGCTTGCAGCTGTGAATCCTGCTGGAATTACTCAGAAAGAATAACACTACAGTTAGGGATTATGAAAAAACTTAAACAGTTTTAGTAAAAGGTAAATAGAAAATATCCTATCCTTAAGAGACCACAGTATAAATTGACAAACCACAGAAAAGCTGTAAAGCTGAGGGATTTCTGTCTCTCAGGTGAGGCATTGATGTGTTGGCTTGCTGAGTTTCATAAAGCAAACCCCATCTAGGATCAAACATCCTAGAGTAGAAGGCATCAGAACCAGAAGCAAGTTACAAGATCCCAATATTTATTTCTGGGAAACTAGAGGAGCAAAACCTCTGGGTTTTTTTCTTCTTGAAAATCAAGTCCATTTGAGAATTTTGTGCATGTATGCAGATTTTTTCCAAGATCCATCTCTGGCAAGAGAACATCAGCTGTACTGTACATGCAAGAGAGACCAAAAGGTCATGGAGACACTGAGCTTTCTAGCATAAACAAGAAAATTATATTAAGGCAAGGTAAGTACATCAGATACAGGGAGGGGAGGCAAAGTTTAGAATTCGGATTACCAGACTATCTGGAAGGTACCAAGCTTCCCCGGGATTAACCACAGGAGTGCCTTTCCTTTCGTAAGAGCCACTGGTAGTTGTCTGCCATTTTTTTTGCTTTTGTAAAACAGCAAACAATTTTTAAATGTGACCTAGAATTGCCGAAAGTCACTTTACCTTTCTTTTATATTTTGTGTCTACAAAGCTGAAGTTATCTGTTCTGGATTGTATGTTCTACAACTTTGGTTTTCTTTTGTTAAGGAAAAAGAAATTTCTCAGCCCTTAAAACTGAACTCAGTATTTGCATAACAAGTATGTGAGCAAAGCTAAAAAAGCTCATTCGTGGCCTCAGTATCCAGTCTCCACTTCAGCCATGACATTTAACAAACGTGACACTATATAAAGGGATTTGTATGAACTGCTCTTTCATTTCACTTTGAAGCAGAAGGGTAAGTTGCATTTTCTTTTAATAAATCACGAGGAATTTCAGCTAGAAGGCAAGCCCGTTCCTTTTGATTTCTGTGGTCATATTTACATTTTAAAATTAAATTTTCCTTTATTAGTAATTTTTTTTACTTTGCTTATACTAGCAATTTTAGTAGATAAGGAGATGCCTGAAGGACACTAGATAGTAATGACTGATGAAGGTCATTAAAACTGGATTTAAACTGAAGAGCTGTGTTTTTTCCATTTTGCTATATAACTGCTCAGGAGTCTGACTCTGCATCATAATCCAATTATGAGCTGGATGCAGCAGCCCATTCAAATGTAATTCCCTGAATGCTCATCACCAGGCAAAGGGTACACGTTGTAATTGCATTTCCTTATCTCAAGGATGGAAGTATTCCTGGCCACCTAAGGTAGGTTTCTGTCAGGGACTTGAATAATCTGCTCTCCCTGAGTCGCTGAGCAGTGTTTTCAGGGCTGTCTGCTGGCCTTCAATGCAGTAAAGGGTAAACAACTCAAGATGCTTCAGATTCAACAAAAAAACTCAACAGCACCTTCAATACTGCACATGTGTCCTCAGGTGGATTTGATTTTACACTCTTTAAAGTGAAAATTCTTTGCCTTACTGCTATTATTTAAACAGATTCTACATGCTGCAAATTTATGGCATAATTGAATATTCTTATATTCAAGGGCATGTCCCATGGAATTGACTTTGATGGGACATTCCCCTAGAAAAACAAGTTGGTGTTGATGCAGATTAAGAATAATCTCAAAAGTCTTCTACGACAGAGTCAGTATGGAGGATATAAACAATGCTTTTCCTTTTAAAAGCTCACCCCATTCAATAAATGACACTAGACTGATATTTTGATACTGCTTGGCATATATACTTTGGAACAAATACCTTGTTATAGCTGATGAACCTAGGTGTGAATAATCTTACAGCATTCAAGACAACCAAGCTTTTATTTTAAATTTTAAGTGGAGCTAGGTTTAGAATATAGTATGTTTAAATGCTGATTTTGTTAAGGATGGAGGTTTTTAAGAGAGCGGGTACAGGATCCTCTCTAATTCTCGCCAACAGAAAAGTGAAGTAGTGGATATTAAGTTATTTGTTTTGTATGAGTAAACCCATGAGCATCACCCCATTAGAAATGGATACCCATACTGGCATCTTGAACCTTTCTATCTGCTGTTAGTTTAAACTGAATGATGTCAATAACTGGATATCCCTATGCCATAGTATCTTACAGTCCTTCAGGTTTCACAGCTGCACAGCACACCCTCTTGCTCTGCTGTAAGCCCACAATGTAGAGTTTTAAAGTGCTTTTTAGTCATGAGAGCACTAAGATTATAACCCTACTTATTGTTTTATCTCTAAGGATAAAATAAGATGAATAAGCCTATTGCCAACCAGCAAAAATGCATTTTCTACAAAATTAACTCTGACATTTTCAAGCTTGTGGAATTTTGTTCAAAACAGGACAAGAATGTCAATTGAGCTATAAAGTTTTGCCCATGTGTAAAACAGTATCAGTTTGTGCCAAATAAATGTGCTTAGATAGTATTGTGCTTTAATAAGGTCCAAAACTTTACAACAAGCACTGTAACAGCTTTGCCTTTCAGGTTAGCATCATATGCATCGTTGAGTGGTTACAGTCCTTGCAGGCAGCTAATGGCTTACGTGTGATCAGTTACAGCTGAGCCCATCATTTCTCAAGGATTAATCCAATAAAGGGTCAGTGACAGTGAAAGGGATAATTTATCTTCACTACTCCAAATTTTATCAGCCTTGAAAGAGTTTTGTGTATAAACTACACAACATTTGCAAAATAACTCCGGGAAATCTCTTACACCTGAAGTATAGGCTTTGTTTAAACAAGGAAAAAATGTAAATTTCAAGAAGGGGTGAACTGGGAAGGGGAAGTGTGCAACTGGATAAACCAAGGCCTACAGTTTCTTACAGAATCATTGCCTGACAAATGTGTGGGGTTTTTTACAGCTGGCCTGAGAAATCATGTTGTCTTCCTCATCCTGCATACTCACAGCACTGGCTGCTTTGCTAGTGACTTGCCATGCATTGAGTAAATGTCCAGGAATTTCTGGGCCACCTGGTATCCCTGGAAGAGATGGTCTGAAAGGTAAGCAAACCTGCCTTTTTTTGCAACAGATCCTTGTCATGAAAGCTGCATGACCTGAAACAGATGACACAGAAGGACTTGTACTATCAAGGAAGCAGCTCTGTTAAGCAGAGGAAGGAAAACAGAATGGAGGAAATTGAAAGTTTAATTTTTTTTTTCTAAAAGACAGGTCTCCTCTCTGTTCTGGGGGAAGAGGGGAATTCAACAGGCTATCAA